>OZ020194.1:33262486-33531857 GCA_963971165.1 Philopedon plagiatum
TTTTCATGAAATTTTGCACTGACCCTAATAGGGAATATGCATGTAATCCAAAAAATTCTGAAATATTTTTTTTTGTATTCTCTACATATATTAAATGTTCATGACAGTTGCTGTTTTCCATTTTTTTTGGGCTTTATTAACAAAAAAAAAGGTTTTATTTTGCAAATTTTCCTGCAAAATCCAACATCTCGTAAAACGGACTTCTTTTGTTTGTGACGTCACTTTTTTTATGACGTCAACGTTTTATAATGGCTAGTCACGGCTAGTGTAATGTAAATTTCAGTGTAAATCCATTTTCTTGAGTTTTTCCCAAAGACTAGGATATTTAGTCGATAGAAAACCTTTTATTTTATTAAACAGACTGGTTATAAATGACCAAAACGGCATTTGTGCAAAGAAAATCGGAAAATTGGCTGGAAGTTAGTGCTGGTGGATTTGCCTTTACAATTTAGTTAAAAACACTTATTGTTTATTATACTATAAAAATAAATGTACAGCAACATTATGATTACTTGAATTTGGCGATACTGACCTTTATAGATACCGCTTTATGTAAAATTTTTGATTAATTTTCCACTACCTAGTTTCTTCCAACACCGGCTCTTTTGGACACGACAAAATGAAGTTTTCGAAGCCATTCGCTATGGAATTTTTTTTATACTGGGACAATATAATATCTGTAGGGTGGTTTTTTAATATTTCCTACTGTTTAATAAAAAGGATTACTAACAAAATACGAATATAATCAAAGATAAACAATGTAAACAAACTTAAAGACAAGAGCTGACCAAATAAAGGGGCCGACACACTGGAAAACCAACGTTGCCACCGCTGCAAACAGCTGATTTCAAATGGTAAAGAAGAAGGGCTCACTTGAACAATTTTATGATCCAGATGCGTGTTCGATTGACAAAAATTGGATCACCAGGATCACTTTATGTCACTCCAATGCTATTTTAACTCTGCACTGCCATTCTTGATTTAATTAATATCAAGACAAGTAACACAGACAAAATAAACGTCCAGACCAGGGACGGAGAATGCTAGTGAACAATATTTGTTGTGTACTTGTATTGTTTACTGGTCCTCCACGGAACGATAAACCCAAACCGGTAATCAAGTGAACTCCAAGACCAACGGAAACCGGTTATCCTTTTTTATTTGCAACTCCTAGAGAAAGATAAGTTATCACCTGATGTCAACGTAATTCGTGGGTTATAAATCGAATAGTCTCGCCTAACAAACTTTTGTTCTGTGGTTTCGCTAGACACATGTCATTCATGTCATTTGCTTTCGCCGTTTTTTAATTGAAGTAAACAAACACACGTGTGTTTCTTTAGTTCAATGCGTTTTTGCACTTTTCAAGTGTTTTAAAACCTTCACATATCGTGTTCGATATGTGTTTCTGTTATTTAATGATTATTAAATGTATACTTTGTCCCAAATGCGACACAAAAGGTGGAGGACCATCATTTCAAGGTAAGTTTGGCGTTTCTTGCACAAGGGAACCTGGCTAAATACCAAACATAGTTTTCACCATGATTAAAAATTTTTAAAAAGCTGTTGGTAGTGTTGGTTTTACCTTTTGGAGGGATAGCTATTGCACTTTTTCGGATTTGCCACAATGTATTTAGTTATACAACAAATATTACATTACTTTTTAGATATCCTAATAGGGGAAGCCGTTATTCATTCAGTCACTTAAAATAAAATGTGAAGATATAGACCAGTAGTCAGAGCATAGATTTTACCTGAAGAAAATCTGGAATAGGAATCCTGAAACGGCGGTTCCTGTTAAGCTGAAGTACGTATTTGTAAGTATAGTTCATGCCAAATATACAACTTTGTTTTATTTTTGCAAAATAGGGGCATTACTTGTTTGCTAAGTATGTAGCTTTTTCACAATAATTTATGTATTGGGACAATATATGACTGAACTGTCTCCGTAGCCTTAGTAATGGAACCTATAAGGGGTTAAATGCCAGTTCTTGTAACCAATTATTTTTCTATAACTTCAATGAAATATCCTGTTGGGTTGAAAAAAATAGCTAAAGAAATATTCAGTGAAGTGTCACTGTGATAAATTTATGCCAATATTTTTTACTAAATTTGATTGTTAAAAATTAATAGAGAAATGTTAAAGTTTCACTCGAGTATGTATTTAATAAGTAAAAACAGTATTTTACAGAATAATAATCTTTAAAACCAGAGCTAAGAACGTTGCATAATGATTGTAAATTTATCAAAAGCTTTTCTGTAGGCTTCAAATTGAGTGGAATTACAAAAGTGTGCAAACTACCTATTTTCTAACCACTTCTAAGCACTGTTTTATATTTTCAAATTAATTACCGACATTAACAAAGAGAATCATTTTTTTTTTAAATTTTTAGGCACTGTTATCCATGACGGGTTTATCCAGCACATTAACACCCACAAGTTTTCATAGCTACAGAGTTCACTCAGGTTTTTAGCAGTTCATATCCAAGCTGTGAAGAAAAAGAGCCATCAAATTAATGAAATTAGAATGGTCAATGATATATTTACGTATTAACATGTTGGACACAGTGTATGTAGGATGTAGTCATAAATAGAATATTTTTGAGGAGTGTTACACTAGGAATAATTTCTTCTTTGCAACTTATTTTACAATGTAAGTAAGAATATTTAAGGAACAAAGCCTTTTATAGCATCGAGAATTTCTTGGAGGGTGATTTTTCAGATCTCGTCTAAGTGTAAGAGGAGCATAAGACTGATATTTGGGTTGTTTAAATTCTTAAAAATTTTCTGAAATATGTTCTAATATGTTAGTCTTGCTTCGTTAAGCATTTCCGTTTGTACTTTATACTTAAATGTTTATTTGTAATTTTAATATTTTAATGAGCTATTTAAGAAATTTTAACATTATCTCATTATTTAGTTGTAGCATAAAGTCTTGACGTGTGAAAGTACTTTTGTATGCACTATCATTAATAAATATTTGTATTTGTAACCAGTGATATGTAAAAAAAAGTGCCTATTGATAATAAACCATAGAAAATGTAACAAATTTAATTTATTTTTCTGTAACTACGACAGTTTTTCTTGTGACAATTATTTATAATGTAAAGCCATATTATGACCACCTTAGTATAGCCATTTTTAGAAATAATGGAATAATTTCTTTTTTTATGCATAGCTGCTTTCATTGACATTATACTCTAAGGAATGGAGTAATTCTGTATTAAAATATGGGAAATTGGTCTAGAGGTGCTAATTTTAAGCTATATAAATTTTATTTTGCACATTAAGCTCTTGATGATCCCAGATATTTTTGTATCATTTTAAACTACACATATTCTTGAAAAATAAGCGCAAACACCATCACCTTTCCTATAATACTTTGTATAATATATCCTAGGGCAGGTTGTGTAGACTATTTAAGGGGTTTAAAAAATATAAAAATCGTTCAAGAGTAAAGTATCCCTATTGCGAAAACACAGAAAAACGTTATTAAGAAAAGTTGTTTAGAATTAAAAAATATGTCCAAATACGAAGTCATAACCTTCTATTCAAAAAAAAAAATATTTTCTTGAGTAGAAATATAAATATATGTAAATTTCACAAATTTTCTTCAACTTGATGAAAGTTATGCAGAAATGATTTAAGTGTGGTTAATTTGAAAATGTTACACAAGTCTTGGACAATAAAGGTTTTTTTGAGTTTGAGTTTATTCTAGCTAAATATAAAAAAATCATAAGGGGATAATTTAAAATTAAAAAAATATATATATAGAAGGCATTGGAAATATCTTTTAATTTTAAACACCTTTTCTTAATAACGTTTTTCGAAATAAGGATACTTTACTCCTGAACGATTTTTATTTTTTTGGCCTGTCCTGTATGCTGTTTGACTTGAAGCCATTCTAAGAGTCACACTGGACTCTTCACACAGGCCTAAGTATTCTACTAACGAATCGTGGGCGTCTGAAGAGAAGGAAAATGTAACCTATCGACACAGGATTTAAGGATTGGAGGGAAAGGGAAACATCTGCGGGCAACTTGTTCTATAATCTGGAGACCCTAAGTGTGAATGAGTGAGAGAAGTGGGATGTCATAGGTTTTTGTAGCTAGACTGTAAAGGGCTGCATAGGTAACACAGGGTTGTTTTATTAGGAATAGTCAACGGGGAAATGACAGAGTCTAGTTCTTTCATGTCGAAGCTTTCTAAATGTGGAAGCAGTACTCTAGGTTAGGTCTTATTTGGGAAACATAAAAACTGTGTACGTTTAATATCGCTGCGGCCGCTAGCCGCTAGCGTCTGCTTCATATTTATACTAATCTTATAAAGTAGAATAAAAACATTATTTTATCGCAAAATATTTTTATATTGTTGAACAGCTGTACAATGCATTTACAAAAATAAATGATTTGATGGAATTTCAGTATTTGGTTTTTTATAAAAACAGCATGTCTAAGAATATGCAAGAACCATACATTAGAGAAAATGAGAGAATATGAGAACAAGAAATAAAAGGGATTATAAAAAAACAAAGTTAGTAAGGTGAGTTAATCTTGTTAAAAAAAAGTTTGGGGGGCTTTAAAGAATACATGGCATGGCACTTTCATCTGGCACTTTTGTACATTTGTCAGTCTTCAGTTTCAGGAACTACGAATCTGTGGGTGTTAGCTCCTCTGGTCCTAGGCACTCTTCAAATCTGTAAATAATTACAAAACAAAACATTATATATATATATATATATATATATATATATATATATATATATATATATATATATATATATTTTATTTTTTTATTAAGGATCCAAGAAACAAATCAAACCATAAACTATATATATATATATATATATATATATATATATATATATATATATATATATATATATATAAAGAGGAGAATTATTGTGGGCATGTCCGTTGAATGAACAGAATGAAAAGTTAGAATGGTAACAGGTACGACACGTGTTTCTGTGACGTTGTGCGTCTCGACTTATGTTGAGAGGCACGGTCACATACGTGGGCCTGATGAAGCCAATGAGCAGAAACACGTGTCGTACGGGTTACCATTCTAACTTTTCATTCTGTTCATTCAGCGGACATGCCCACAATAATTCTCCTCTTTTTTTTTATGTATCGATCCGCGCTAGTTTCTAGCAATTATATATATATATATATATATATATATATATATATATATATATATATATATATATATATATATATATTTATACACTCCCAGAAAAAAAACCGCTATCCTAAAATTATTTACTTTTTAACAGAATATTTTACTTTTTATTAATAGTTCCGTAAAAATAATATTTTAAAAATGGGGTGCTAACTTCACGGGGGACCAACCTTACACTTTTTTAAGTCAAAAATTTAAGTTGTAAACCCTTTTTTAAAAAGTGTGAAGTTGCCCCCCCCCCCCCCCCCCATGAAATGCTTTTTAACAAGAGTTCTGCTTTAAACTCATGAGTTCCCGTTAATGCTGCTATAGTTCTACAGTTCTGCAGAATCAGAATGATATTTTTTTGTTTACAACTTACATTTTTGAGTGTTAAAAAAGTGTGAAGTTGGCCCCCACGAAATATTTTTTAACAATAGTTCTGGTTTACAACTCATGAGTTCCCGTTAGTGTTTCCATAGTTCTACAGTTCTGCATCAAGATAATGATATTTTGTTGTTGAATATTTTACTTTCCAAAGAGCACAAAACGTAATATTTTTTTTTTGTAAGAGTTATGACCTCGAAAACCATCAAGAACTGTGGACCTCCTTTAGAACTATTAAGCACTCTGGCCAGTGATGTGAGTCTGTCATATGACCTCGTCATTTTGTGCGGTCATGACGTCATGACCGTCACATCACATTAATAAATGACCATCAGGTCATTTAACCTCTTAAATTTCATGCTTCGACGTAAGAGTAAAAATTAAGCAAGAAAAAGCCACGAGCGTCATAGAAATAGTGATGTAAATGAAATAAAACGGCAATGTTTTTTTTAAAAAACGTGTTTTTTGTGAAAAAAAAAACATAAAGCTTGTTTTTTTTCTTCAAAATGGCGTTTTTTTTTCACAAACTGACAAATATGCAAGGTTTTAGAGGAAAATAATTAGAAATCCATATGTGATTACATTTGTAACGATAAAGTAAATAATATGCAATAAATTTGTCAATAAGTAAACATGTTTAAAAAACAACGAACTAAAACCACCTATTTATCAACAGGAACACAAGAACAGCTAAAACGCCCAAGTTTGGTAATACTAATAATATTACTAAAAATAGAAACAATAACTAATAATGAAAAAGTTTTTTTTTCGGCTATCCTAATAAACTAGGTTGCAAAAATTATCATGTATCCTACTGAAGTCAAAAAAATCAAAATTTAAAGAAAAATAGAAAACGAATTACGTACCTACTATCTAAAAACTTTTTGATTCGTTTATAAATAGGATATATTATTAACAATAATAAAAAAAGCTTAAAGCAGATCACTTGTTGACATTGCACACTAGCGGTTTGTTCTTGTGTGTTGCACGAAACTGCACTAATCTGCACTGACTTTTTGCTTATGGGCTTCTTCCACGAATAAAAAATGTGCAGGTTAGTGCAGTTTGGTGCATCACAAAAGCACAAACCTTAGGCTTGTACAAAGAAATGAAGACATCACGCGTGCTCTGTCGCGTTTTAGAATATTCCTGGCTTAATTCTAAAATGAGACAAAAACGAAATAACTGACGAATTTGCACATGACGTAGAAGAACATGATGAAACTTAAGGACATGCTTTTCTTTTTTAAATTTTGTAAGAATATTCTTTTTTAACTACAAAGTATTCTTAAACTTTTAGTTTTATTACTAATGTAAATTAAGGGTATTTTTTATAAATGACCTATATGACCGTCACATGATGGTCATTTGTTACGGATGATAAATGACCGTCATTTCACATCACTGACTGTGGCCATACTTTTGTTTTTGCAATAATGGGGGGCTGCTTGAAGTTAGCACCCCATTTTTAAAATATTGTTTTTACTTTTATTTTAACGGAACTATTAATAGAAAGTAAAAAGAACTCTAGATCTCTTCATAGAAAACTCCATTAATTTTTAATAAATTTAGCATCTTGGCTATATTGGGAGTGAAACACCAGACATGATCAAATATGATTTTGTGAAAAAGGAGTTGCAAATGTGCTGCAAAAAATTTCTTTCTTTCCTGTGCAACTTTGTGAGTGCACGAGGCTTGAGGAAAACCCATATTAACTTGAGCACATCCTAACATTTACCAAGTAGTTACTTTTCATAATCAAATTTGGTACTTACTTATGTTTAAGTTCTGCTATGGTCATGCTGAGATTACAATAGCAAATTCTGGGAGGAACCCTTTTAATCTTGTATGCCTGGCATAATTACCTAAAATATACAAAACAATTTGAAAATATTACAAAACGTTTCTACATGTAAAACTAGGAGCCTTAAAAATTCGAAATAGCCACGAGAAAAACCTACATGAATTTAGTTTATTAAAGAAAAATATAATTATTTAATAATAAATATCACGTACTACCCAAATTTTACAATATCCTATTAGTTATTATTGTTAGCTTGATAAGCTAACTCCAATATCAATAACCCCTATGTAGGGACATTTTTACATTATTAAAGCAGTTTATAAAGTAGGTATCTAGGTACTATCGGCTAAGTACCTGCATAACAGAAACTTAAAAAAATGCAGAAATCGGATTCTCTATAATTATAATAACAACAATACTTTCATCCATGTCATCCAAAAATGAACAATAGCAATATCATTCTACTGTAAGTTTGCCTAACATTATTTTATACCAACCTATTAAATTATAATAAGTAATGTGTGTATAAAACACAGAACATTTAATACTTTGAACTCAACGTTGCCTTTCAAAACGAGAAAAAGTTATTTAAAAGTTTTTAAATGGCTAAAAATAAAAGTGTAGATGTACCTACCTGCATCAAATGAAATGTTTGTGTCTTCAGCTTCTCATAGGGTTTCATCTAATTAGACCACGCAATTTTTACAGCCTCTTTTCTTAAGCAGCGATGTGAACTTACACTTTCTTAAGTTTTATTTAACTTTTATTATATCCAACAGACGATCTTTTTACGCTTATAAAAACATTACCACAGCTTAATAACACAACATAACCTTGGATGAATAAAGACAGTCCTTGAGGTAATCAGGTTATAAAACTTCACTTTAAAAATGTTGTAATAGTCCAGATTCATACCAAAATATTTCCAAATACAATTATTTAGCTACAATTGTCTAAACTAATAATTACCTATTATTTAATTCTAAAATGTCTAAAAAGTTCTTAAATAAATAAAGACAAAACGTCAACTTACAGTTACAGAAGTGGCCGGTAGGGGAGCGGGGAGCAGAAGGCATCGACATGGCGGTGTTGCCGTATCCCCTTTTAAGTCGTTACTTTAATTTGAGTCGCCAACACGTTCAATGTAGATTGCCACTTAAGTTTCGTGACGTAACTTTTTTGCTGGGCAAATGGCTCCTTTTGAAATTGTAATAAATTATACCGAAAAGTAAAAATTTTTTTTAGCTAAATTAACGCAGTAATTTTCCTCAAAATAGCAGTTTTGGGGTTGTAATGACTTTCTTAAACGATTTAAGCAATAAAAAAAAAATGTGCATATTCCTTATTTTGGGTCGTAGAACACGAATCCGAAGTCAGTTTTGGCGGTCTCGTATGGTTTTTCCAAAAAAAAATTTTTTTTGGAAAACTTTTAGGTTAACTTTTAGGTTACCTTTTTTTTTTATAGATTCCTTTAAGTTTCGACACTTTCACTTAAACATATCTGTAAACTTATAATTTTTATTTTATTTCGTCACACAAAACACCACATTTAGGCACAAATAGCCAAGAAAATTGCTTTTTTCGATAGAAAATTCCATTTACTCGCTAGTTGCCGCCATTATTTTCCTACCTGTCAACAATATATTTCTGTGTCCGGTGTTGTCACGTTTACTGATTTTTTTATCTGAACAAAAAGGTGTATACCCAACCCAAGCAAACCTGAGCAAAAAGGTGGTCAGGTTTGCTCAGTTTTGATTGATATAGATACATATATCTATATCAATGAAAACTGAGCAAACCGACCACCTTTTTGCTCAGGTTGGATGAGCAAAAAGGTAGTCAGGTTTGCTCAGTTTTCATTGATATAGATATATATGTATCTAGATCAATCAAAACTGAGCAAACCTTTTTGCCCAGGTTTGCTTGGGTTAAAATTTTTAAAATTTGTGGGAAAAACTATTTGTAAATTTGGCAACAGCGTCTTTCCATCACAAATTTCGAGCATGTGTACCAAGAATCGCGTGTTTATTTCCTTTTTGTGTTTTGATATTTTCTCTGTTTTTTTAATGTGTTTTTACATAAATTTGCCTAAATATGGTCCAGAAAAATAGTGTGTAATGACTTGTATAGATGTGTTCAAGTAAAAGTGCCGAAATTTAAAGAATTTCATTGAAAAAGCTAACCTCAAAGTTAAAAAAATTTTTTTTGGAAAAACCATACGAGACCGCCAAAAACTGACTTCGGATTCGTGTTCTACGACCCAAAATTAGGGTCTGTGCAAAATTTCATGAAAAAATTCGCTGTTTCCGGTAATCCGAATAATTAACAAAAAATGATACTTTCAAATGACATAATCAGCAAAAAATCGAAACATGAATAGTATAACATAAATCAATAATTAAACATTATAAGTAGACAAACTGACAAACAAAACATTCTTAACAGGACGAATTTGGAACGATTTAGAAATCATACGTTCCTCGATTAGTCTAATGTAAAGTATTAAAAAGAGAAGAATAGCAATAGTTTGACATGTCCATTATCCGCTATACGCGCCACAGTTTGCTCATGGGAATCCCAAGCGTAATAAGAAAATTACAAACCTACCGTCAATGGCTGTCTCCTTCTCTTACATTACTTTTATTTAGAGAATGCGCTACTCGGTTGGCGGTATGTCGGTTAGCCAGACGTCGGACACGAGGCACGACACCACATTGAGTTCAAGGTTGTGCATGAAGTTGAGAATGTACTAGATTATTGGGGTTTTTGGTAATGTAGTAATAGGGTAATATTGAATGTTAAATTGTAATAGATCTAGTACAATTGTAATAGCAAGCACAACGCTGCTCTGACGTTTGCTTGCCAACAAACCTTTTGAGTCGGGTCACGAGGGTAAATGTCTTGCATTTCATTGGCTCAACTAGGTCGCGTCAGAGCGAGGCTCACGGCTGACTGACTGTTACGCGGTAGATCTCAAAGGATTCCAAGAAGCTATAAAATGTCTATTTTCAGCCTTTTAACTAGTCGCTACGCGTTGTAATGCGAATATTAAGGGAACTTTCTGTTGCAGAATAAAACAATTTTATGCTTTTAGAGAGCGAATTTTTATGAAAGAGAATCTTATTTTATTTTTATACAGAGTGGTCCAAATATTTGAGAAAAACGTAAATCTAGTTGGAGAGTTCTCCAACACCCGCAATTAGGAACTGTATGGGTACAATAAATTGGAAAGATATATGATATTTTTAATACTCCCAAAAGACAGGCTGTATTAAAACAATATTTGGAAGAGGCCGACGTTTCTTCTAGCCACAAAAAATTGACGAGGCTTTGTGCAACTAGATGGACTGAAAGGTACAACTCTGTTGCAGTTTTTTTAGAGTTATATGATGGCATTGTACTTGCTTTAGATAAGATTTCTCAATGGACAGATAGAGATTCGGCAAATGCTGCAGATCAGTTAGGCTCTTCAATAAGAAAGGCTGAATTTGTCATCTCTCTGCAGGTGGTCAATCAGGTATTTAGTTTCAGTAGCTTTTTATGTCGGCTTCTACAACAACGAAATATTGATTTAAGAAAGGCAACTAATTTAGCGGAAGATACTGAACAAGAAATAAAAAATTTGGGATAAAATGCAGATAAGGAATTTAATAAATTATTCTTGAATGCTCAAAAACAGGCTAAAAATTTTGACTTTCCTTTAAACAAGCCGCGTATTACTACTTCTCAAACAAAAAGATGCAATATAAATGTTGACAGTGTTGAAGACTACTATCGCATTTCAATATATATATATATATATATATATATATATATATATATATATATATATATATATATATATATATATATATATCCCATTTTTAGACAGTTTTATAAACAATTTGAAGGAAAGGTTTTCAAAACATAAATCACTACTGGTTGGTTGGATTTCAAAGTTTATTGCCGACAGATCCTCTCAATCTTTCTGATGCCATTATGAAAGAATTTGAAGATTTGGGAGGGTTTTATAGAAGTGACCTGACAGGTACTCTTGATGAACTGAAAGTGGAACTTAAATTTTGGTACAGAGCAATTGCTAGACTGGAAAAAGACCAGTGGCCACAAGATGCCTTAACTGCTTTGGCATATTGTGAAAAGACGCTTATGCAGCCTAATATTAAAACATTATTGACTATACTCGCAAATTTGTCTGTGTCTACTGCGGAGAATGAAAGAACTTTTTCTGTATTACGACGTTTAAAAAATTATCTGCGAAACTCATCTTCCGACATAAGGTTAAATGGTTTAACACTGTTACATCTTTATAGATCAATGGATCCAACGCCGGATGCTATTTTGGATAAACTAGCAGAAAAGCCTCGAAAACTTGACATCAGACTACATTAAGTAATAAGTTTAGTTTTGTATTTTAAATTTGTTTTCAATATTTTTGACAAAAATTAAATTTCTCAAGTATTACTACTCAAAAACAAAGTTACTAAATTTTAAGCAGGGCTTTTTTATTATTCGAAAGTTTTATTTTTATTGTTACTGTCTTTAAAATAGACACACATACATAAATACTTACAAAATTTAAACCCCCCCCCCGAAAAAAAATCCTGGGTGCGCCACTGGCTCTTGATATATATTATTTCTGTGGTTCCATTCTAAAATCCTCGCTAGCATTACATCCATTTTTCCAATTCTCCTTTGAAAACGATATCTATCAAGTATTAGTTGTTGAAAATTACTTTGTCTGGCTTGTCTATATGCAAAACACCAAACAGACATACGGTGGATAATATTTCTTTCTTCGTCAAATCTTACTTGCTTCATGGTGTATTGTAAAATGAATTTTTATTAGTTATGTCATTTATATATAGGCTGAACATAAAGAGAGTGAATTAGTTTTACTTTAAAGTGGGTCGTGTTAACAACACAATTGATAAATTTGATCGACAGAAAACTCCTGTTTGTAACAACGTATCGCGAGGGTTGCCCGGAATCAGATTTAAACTTACTTCAGATGGACATTTTGATATAGAGGGAAAATTATTAAGGAATGTTGCCCAACCGATAAATGATAATGATGCTGCTACCAAAGAATATGTCCTTACGGAAGTTCATCAACTTGGTTCGCAGATAAATACCATACTTAGTAATGTGCTAGTACCGGTTTTTCAAAAAATGTTTGAAGATGATGAGACCAAAATTACGTACCTTAAGGAAAAAATGTATCAAATTCACTCACATGCTGCACGGTATACTACAACGAAGATAAAGGATCCAAAAAAAACAAAATGGAAACCAGCCTAGATAAAGTTCTATTTAAAAACATAATTATACTGTTAAATTGAAAATAAAACGCATAATTATGAAAAGCAATATTTATTATTATTATTTATAATGCATACATACGTAACGTAAAACCTATTTGATAATATTTATACAATATCTGATTTGTCTATCCAAGAATTAAATTGATTTGGAAAACCTAACCATTTTACAAACAATTGATCGTTTTAATTGTTCTTGCGTTTTCTAAGAATTTTCTCAACTAAATAAACACCAGGGCTAGCTGTCTTTTGCAGTTCTGCTTCGTAAAAACATCCTTTAATAGGTTGACCTTCTAATGATTGCAGCAAGTAGGTAGGTGGATTTGTAATATTAACTTTTTCTATTTCAAACAGTTCCGTGGACCATGAAGGCGTATATCCTTTGTCAAATACACCTTTGTACTTGCTAATGCGAACAATGTCACCCAAATGAATTTTTTTTTCTTCGGAGCAATTTTCAAATAGTCATATGCTTTAATAGGGGTATCCTCTTTTACACTGTTAGGCTTCATTCCAATGGTGCGGTGTTTAGTGTTATTATAGGTCTTCGTTATAGCTGGTAATATTTGTAACCATCTGTAAGAACCTCTAGCCGAGAATTGTTTATATAACTTATTTTTCAAAGTTCTTATAACACGCTCAACAATTGCCGCTTTTTTCGTGCTATATGTGGAATAATGGTTTATATGATATTTTTTCATGAGTGCTTGAAAGGTGCTATTATAAAATTCCATTCCTTGATCACTCTGTAAATTGTTTGGTGCATAGGATGCTTCTTCAATGATGCTTTTCATGGCATTCGTAACTTCAACACCGGTCTTATTCTTAACTGCTTTGGTGTACACGAATTTGGAGTAACAATTTATACATACAACAATGTAACGGTAACCATCATTGTCAGTAGCATATTGCTGCATTTCCGCCAAATCAATTTGCCACAAATCTCGATATCCTTTTATGACCGTACGTCTTCTAACAAAATTTTTTCTTGCTGTCCTATGTAATTCATTTACGACTTTAATTTTTTCTTGGCTAGGATCCATATTATAAGGTTGCACGTCTTATCAGACACTGAGGATGGCAACTACGTGCAAAACTTAATATATTATTCCTTCTTCTCGAAGCTCTTCCATAATTGACATAATCTCATTATCATGTCCGGTATGTCCAGCTACTTTTGACCCCCACAATAATCGTAATCTATCCACTAACTCCTTAGGTTTATTCCAATAAACATATTCAGATGATTTCGAAGATAGATGCTTTTTTACTGGTAGTTGGATTTTGTTGTTCACTTTTTTTCTTCCTACACCACCACCACCCAGTTTAGTTTGCGTAATTAGCGGTTTTATGATTCGTAAATATTTTCTCCATCGGGTTTCCCTTAAACCACGTTTCTTGTCATAACCGTCGTAGGCCGCATCCGTCAATTTCAAAATGGTTTGGTATTTTCGAAGTACATCTAGACTAATTTCGTCTTCATTATCTAGGCATGCTGGATTTTTTAGAAAAATCAAATCGTAAAGCTCAGCTGTTCCATCGAATTCAGCAATGTTTGTTTTGTTCTTGTATAACACCATCTTTCCGTTTGTTAGAAAACGAACCACCAAGTTGCCAATATATTTTGTTGATTTATTTTCTTTTTTACCAAAGCGTACACCATACACGGTATCATAATGGGACGGTTCCAATTTTAATCCATTTAAATAATCTTGAATAGTTTTTGCGGCTGAACTGCTACCACTTGATGTGTGTGGTGATGTGTAAGATGATGTTATCGTTGATGGGGAAGGGGTTTCGAACAGTGACTCACGATTTCCACGTTTTGGTGTAGGAATTTGTGTTTTTTGCGAAATCGGTGTAGATGTTTCAAAATCCGCTTCTGTTGGATGTTCTTCAAACATTTTCTCTATTCCCACCGAGCTGCTGCTGCTACTCCGACTTTGTGGTTTAGTCGTAGTACTTGATTTTTTAGTTGCGTACTGTTGCTGCTGCTGCTTTACGGCTTTAGATATAGATTCTAGTGGTTTAGAAACTGGTTCATAAAACTTTTCCAAATCATGTTCATTCTGTACTTTAGCTGCTTTAATTGGTTTAAATTTTTTTCTAACCGCATTTGTAGTTTCCAGTATCTTTCGTTTTAATTCGATTTCTTCATTCATGATGCTTTCAAAGCACCGTTCAACGATGAAATGATTATCCAAGTTATTATTATAGGAATATATAACTATCGAATCCCTTGCGGTATCTGCCCGAATTTACATCACTATCCTTGTCAATAACTAAAAAACCATATTTATTATCCCAACATTTAGCACACATCTCTTGAAATTGTGTAAACGTCAGGTCGGGTGAAACGTGATCGGAAAATATATGTTTCATATTCATCTCATCTTGTTTAAACATAATAATGAAGTTGGCATTATCCCGGACGAGCTGCTTAGGAACACGAGAATACGTTTGCGCCAAGTAAAAGGCATCCACATTTTTGTGACGTCCCATGCTAAAATACGATCTTATAACGTCCTGTTTCTCACACATAACGTCATCAAAAATAAATATTGAATTAGGTTTAGCATCTGACGGCTCCACAATGTTATTTGCGTCGCTAAAAGCGTAGTAGCCAAGACCTTTGATTGGTGATAAAATTTTCTTTAAATATTCATATTTTGGTTGATAGAGGGACTTTGAGTAGATATAAACATTTTCGAAACGCAGTCCCGAGGGGTGAGTAAGCAGCGAAATCATAACATTTGTTTTTCCACAGTTTGAAGGTCCTATTAATAATCCACGAATAGATGACGGTAGCAAAGGACCATGTCTTTTAAATAATTTTTGTTCTAGTCCAGATCCGACCTTTACATCGAGATTATCGACGGGAAGTTTTTGTTTAAGATTGACGATACGCATCTTAACAAAATCTATATTTTATACTGAACTTTCACATAAACTATCATTCAGATGTCGCTCGTCAGACGAAGTAGACGGTCTCGTTTATCAAGTAAGACTGGAAGCGGTATTGTTAATTCAGTAATTAATAGGCTACCGTTCGAGTTACACATTCCCGGCTATCAGTATTGCGGGCCTGGGACGAAACTAGTAAAACGTGTGGCAAGAGGAGATCAAGGAATTAATTCTTTGGATGTCGCATGCAAAAAACACGATTTAGCCTATTTGCGTAATAGTGAAAATTTAAGTGCTCGCCACCAAGCAGATCAGGAACTCGAGCAAAGCGCGTGGAAAAGAGTAAAATCTAAAGACTCTAGCGCTGGTGAAAAAGCTGCAGCTTGGTTGGTAACCAACATTATGAAAGCGAAACAACGTTTTGGTATGGGTGTATCATCATCAAAATCGAGAAAAGCATCCACTAGAGGTAAACGTCGCTTCCAGCGCCGCCGCCGCCACACTAAAGGTAATGGCGTCGGTAAACATAAGCGAGTACACAAAGTAGCTTTTGGATCATCTATTAGACGACCCGTTCGATCAGAATTGTTAAAAGCTGGTGGGAAAAAACTCATGAAATATCATGAAAGCATCGAAAATAGCTGCACGTAAATCCCTAAGAATAGCCGGTGGCAAACGAAAAATTCGCACGCCTAGAATCATTCCAATTCCGAAGACTGGGGGGATATTACCGTTAATACCAATATTTGCAGGACTATCGGCCTTAGGTTCATTAGCAGGTGGTGCAGCAGGCATCGTGCGTGCCGTAAAAGCAGTAAAAAAGTCGACTGCAGAAAAAATAGGTACCGGCTTACATCTAAGTTCAAGAGGAAATGGATTATATTTGAAACCATATCGCACAGGTTTGGGATTATATATAAACAACGGCAAAAATAAGAAATCAAAAAACTAATAGAATCCCTACCTCAAAGACCACCATCCAATATTGATATAGAAAAGTACGCCTTAAAAATGAAAATACCACACTTTCGAGGCGTATATATGAGAGATTCATTACCTGTACGCGGTCCCAAACGTTATGAGGCCGCCATTATAAATTTGGATAGTATGTCGGGTGTAGGGACTCATTGGGTAGCATATAGAAAAAGCAATTCTGATGCAACATACTACGATAGTTTCGGTGATTTACCCCCACCTATGGAATTGGTACGATATCTGCAGATGGGTTCCGAAGCGACGAAGAAAATTTACTATACATACGACCGTCAACAAGAATTTGGAACAGTCTGGTGTGGACATTTGTGTTTGAAGTTTCTTTTACAATCGTAAAAAGTGTCTTTGACACCCCAAATGGAACGTGACAACTACATCAAAATGTTGCTATCACTTAAAGCATATCGTGAAGTCGGAGGATTACAAAAAATGACAGCTGAACAGTTAGAAAATACGCCCAAAGAAGTGTTGATCGCATTAGCTCCAAATGAAATAGCACTAGTTTGGGATAGGTTACCTAATCACCTAAAAAGTGACGTCGATATATTGAAATATCAATACTGTTTCGAACATTATAATAGCAATAATTCAGATTCGGATGAGGGTGATGGACCGATACCAAAAAAAATATTTTGTTGTTATTGCAAAATTAACGATGTGAATATAAAGGCAGAAAACAGTTTTAAAACGTCCAAAGGAATAAAGCAACGCTTCAGCTTAAATCCATTTAACTGTTGCAAACAGCAATAAAATAGCTACACAAATAGTTTCGTCGTCAGTCATGTCTTACACATTCACTCTAACAGGACATAAAAGTGTCTTAAGTGCGGATTTTTACCCACCCATCGAGTTAAATACAACAGGCAAATATGGAGTTGCACTACTGGGATTTTACACATATAATTCGATTTTTAATATCGACGAAAGCAATAATTCATTCAGCCATTTGAAAACAGTGATACCAAAGCATTTAAGGATTCCACCAGGAGCTTACGAAATTAATGAAATAGCAAAAGCCATGTACACCGCTTTAAAAGAGTCATGCAATGAAGTTGGTACCGATTTATTTTCATTAACAGCCAATAATAATACGTTAAAATGTGAGCTAAAGTCAAAATATAGCATCGATTTTCGAGGTAGCAACAGTATCGGCAAAGTGCTCGGATTTGGCTCTGTATTGCTGCAAGGTGGACAAAGACACGAATCAAGTACCATCGTGTACCTAATGAAAGTGCGCATCGTACGTGTGGATTGTAATACAATTTCCGGAGCATACCTGAATTCTTTGGAAAGTCATACGTTATTTGAATTTAATATTGACGTCGAACCCGGTTACAAAATCTCCAAAGAACCGCAAAACAATATTTATATGCCGATAATGCCGGATGGTCGTCAGTTTATCGACAACATTACTCTACGCATCTTGGACGATAGCGGTGATTTGATCGATTTTCGAGGTGAGAAAATTATAGTTAAACTAGAGTTGAAAAAAATCGTATAATGGGTTTTTGCTTTAACCGTCAACTGCATATGCTGTCAACAATTCAAGATTCAGTTAAACGACATAAAAGTAAGCAGACAACACAGTCAAGGTTCATTCGCAAGTCAGACGGACGATCGAAAACACATCCGCACAGCAATCGCCAGCTCTCCGTGAAAGATTGCAAATTTCTACAATCGATCGGTTTGAAAGTGAGAAAAATTAGAAAATGATGGCCGCTAGCAGTGACAAAATCGAAGTTTTTACCGAACCAATTTTTGATAACTCCATTATTAGTTTTCAAGAACACACACCCAACCCAACCTTACGGTTCTCCAACATTCCGCAATTCCGATGAAATTCGCATACCTGTACACTTTCAAGATATCATTTTGGATATATCGGATAGTTACATTTACATCGAAGGAACATTCAAACCCAAAGACGTTACTAAAAAATGTTATCTATCAAATAATGCCATCGCCTTTCTATTCGACGAATGTCGTTATGAAATGGGAGGGGAGCAAGTTGCCGTCGTTCGGAAACCCGGAATTACTACAACGATGAAAACTATGGTGTCATTGGGTGCCGCACAAAATAGAGCTCTCATGGCATGTGGATGGGGTCTAGACGAAGCAAATCAAGGTATACTAGATTCCACAAGTAACGTGTTCTCCGGCAAGCTTCCTCTAAAATATCTCATGGGTTTCGCAGAGGATTATTCAAAGGGTATTTTTAACGTCAAGCAAGAGTTGATTTTAATTATCGCCCGCACTTTCAACAATTGCTATATCGGCGAAGTAGATGCAGACATTTCAATTAAAAAATTGAATGGAAAATTCGTCACATTATTCCAGACGATCGACAGAAGTTAAAGATATTATCACGCATGAATAAAGGTGAAAGTAACGCAAACGTTCCAATGGCTTACCGTAAATGGGATCTTTACGAGCTACCTTCTTTGAGAGAAACATCGTCAGACGTATGGTCTCGAAAAACCGAGATATTTGATTATCGGTTTTCAACCAACTAGCTCTTCCGACAACGGAGCAAAAGAGAGCACACAATTTACAACGGCCGATATAAGTGATATTAGGCTCTATCTGAACTCTGCCGTATTTCCGTACGAAAGATGGAATTTCGATTTTTCAAAGAAACTGTATGCCGCAGCCTATTATAATTATGAGAATTTTCAAGCTAGCTACTACCAGCGAGAACTGAGCGATCCTATGATGAGTTTTGCCGAAATTTAGGAGAGGGGTGGGGAAAAGAATATATATAAGACGTGGTTTAGAAAATTAAATTCACTCGAAGCCAAGATGTCATCAAGTTCGGATGATGGATATTCCAGTGACGACGAGCAGACCCCGGCACCAAATGTGCAACATAGGCTTGTACTGAGACCGCGAAGGCTTAGACCTAGGTATTGCATCATGCAATCCTACGTCTCATGGGGGTCTAGAGATTTGTGTATGCACTGCTACACGAGAGGATTTGGAGCTGTGAGATGTGGATACTTTGGGTGAGAGAAGCATTATGTGTTTAAATCATACATAGATAGCGAGAGAAAGAGCATTTGCAATATTTAGCTTGTAGTTTTTATGTATGATAAGAACGCATATGCCTCTATTTATTCAAAGTGACATGACTTTCTATCAAGAAACATATTTTAAAAAATAAGGCCACACTACATTAGGATTCATGTCGTTTCACATAGAACGTTGGCTAATATTAAACCCGCTCTAACGTATGACAAAAACAGACGTAGTTTCAGAGTAACAAAATATTTCGAGCAAGAAATCTATTCTTGAGGACATATTTTTGTTAGTCTTAAAGGATATGTCAGAACCGTTTAGCCCCACCCTCATCCCCACTCTTACCCCCACCACCCTAAATGCTTTTAAAAGCGGGAGCAGCCATCACATTTTTCATATCTCAACCAGCCATGAAGTGGGACAGGCTGATGCTAAGGACGACAAGGGAGTCCAAAATAAGCGAGTTTTGGGAGGCTTGGCGTTTAAAAAACGCGAATAAGCTAACGGCTATCGTACAGCCGATTCCAAGACCGCCGCCACCACCGGAGCCGGCTCCAACAGAGCCGGTGGAAGTGGTGGAAGGACCCCAGATGCTGCTGGGTCCGGAAGAAAGGGAGGCTCTCTTACAAGAGTTCACGGAGCGCCGTCGGAGCCGTCGCAGCACGCGACTGGAGGGACGAAGACGGCGTGCCGCACCGCGATCGGTGCAGATCGCGAGAGGGGAACAACCACTCTAGGTTTCCCTCTCCAACCCAACCCACCGCGAAAACGGCCCTTTTCAGGGCCACAAAAGATTTGATCGTAGTTTAGATATTCTTAGTCACTTTGTGTTTGACACTGAATCAGTGAAAAAATGCAAAGATGACCGAGGATGACATTTTCTGGACGTTTAAAAATAGACGTTGACATTTTCGCATAACTGTTTTCGATAATTTACCGAGAAGTGTCTAAAACTTATTTTAAGTTGAAGATCCACGATCTGTTAAAACTGTTATATTTCTAACTTAAAAATTGTATCCATATAGTTATTTCCGAGGGGCAATTTTTGGTTCTATAAACTTTTTATGAAGTTAGAAAAATCGATATTAAAATCCCGCGGTTTGCTCGGAGAAATACAGACGGCCCGTAAAGCACGTGCGGTGTCGCGCGGAACTCAAACTTTGTGGTCAATGTAATAACATGGGCATAATAGTTTTACCATTTAGTAGCCAATGAGTATAAAAAAAAAGTTGTTGATAATGGTAAAACCAATGTCAAAAAGTTTTTGGACACTTCTAGTGAAATTAGGGAAAAAAGTAATTAGAAAATGTTGTTTGGAATGTCCATTTTAATCGAAATCCGCTTTTAAAAAGTGAAATAATGTTTAAGATCCGCGCTTTGCTCGGAAAACAAAGATTGCACGGGAGTTTTTAGACACTTCCAGTGAAATAATCAAAGCAAGTTATAAGAAAAAAATGTGCGTAACGACCATTTTTATCGAAATCCACTTTAAAAAAGTGAAAATTGAAAAAAGAGTTATGGAAAATTATAGGTTTTTAACGAAATTGCACATTTTAGACCATTTTAGACGGCTATAGCTCCATTATTATTAGTCGCACAGAAAATCCGCGGGGATCAAATCTTAAGGAAATTTTACGTAGAATCCGAAAATTTAAAAAAAAATGAAAAAAGTGGAGGGAGAAGGAAAACATTTTCAAAATTTAAAAACGCGAGATAACAGTCAAATAAACATCGCCCAGCGCTCCAAATGGGGGGTGTTACTATGCGTTTTTTTTTTTTTTTTTTAGAGTCCCTGCTCCGCTGCGCTACGCAGGGACTCCGACAAAATCAGTCCTTTTCAGGACTACAAAATATTTGATCGTAGTTTGTAGTTGATTCATGTCACATCTCATGTAACATGATATTTCTCAAGAATTAATTTCTTTTGGGAAATATTGTGTTACTCTGTAAAGACATGTACGTTCTTACCGTACGTTAGAACTAGCTAAATTTCTAGTAAGTTCTCTACGAAAATGCTGAGAGTTTGGTCTATTATCTTGTAGTAAAATTCACATTGTATTACAAATAAGATGCTTGTTCTCAGCCATTGTAACGGATAGCCTCTCTTCACAGACATAACACTTTATCGCATACTTAAGTTGTGTGCATCTAACGATTACACACCTAAAGTTACGGCCCTACATTTTCCGTCTATTCGTTTTTCTATTTTGCATTTTCACACTATTTTTTGTGTGTAACTTCCGTATACTTATTTTAGAAATAAAAAATATTGTTTCATTTAACTTCTTTTTTTATTATCATATATACAAAAACATTTTCTTTTAGTTATATATACATTACTATTACAAAAATAACTTAACTCTACATTTACAATAAAATTCTAAAGCTACTTCTTATACGCTAAATTATTCATTACTTCCAGTCTTTTAACGCACTTCTCCCTTGTCCTTTTAGTTTCCTCCAATTTCACCCGCAGTTCATTAATCTGTCTTTCAAAGTCATCACTATCACACTTTTTTAGTTCGCGTAGTAGTTTTTCCCTATACCTATATGCCGCGGAGAAGACGCACTTTTGGCTCGCCGAAAACTCGTTCAACCAGTCCGGCTCTTCAGCAGTTGTTGCTGACTGCTGCGATTCCTCGTACGATCGCTTGCATCGCA
This sequence comes from Philopedon plagiatum, assembly GCA_963971165.1. Taxonomy (NCBI): domain Eukaryota; kingdom Metazoa; phylum Arthropoda; class Insecta; order Coleoptera; family Curculionidae; genus Philopedon; species Philopedon plagiatum. The sequence continues at coordinate 33,284,729 of OZ020194.1, forward strand.
TCTTGACCGGTTTGCGGCACTTCCCACGTCCTATTGTTGGTGATAGTGGTGCACCCGCGATCGGAGGCATGGACTTCGGCGGCTCGGGCGTTGTCGAGTTTGGGCCATCATTAATGATGACGACCGGTGACAGAGGCTTCGGTGGCTGTGACGTCTCCAAAAAATCGGGAAATTCCACTGGCACTGATGGGCGTTTGAACTGGAATTTCTTCTTCTTTTCACCCTCGGCAGCCGCATAGAATTCACCTTTATTAATAGTGGCCGTCTTGGGTTTGGTCAGAAGTTTTTGTAGTTTCGATGTTGGCCCCCGCCTCGCCTTTTTGATCACCACATCACTTATAATATTAATTCGGCCTCCATCCTCCTCAGTCCACTTGTTGCCGTAGTCAACCGCCGAATTAACTGTCTCCTTTTTCGCGTCTACTTCTTCTTCCACAAACGCAGTGTTCAGCACGTCGTCATTGTGCCATTCTTCGAAGACACCTGGGGTCAGCAGGTCAATCACTTCCTGCCTCATCAACTCTGCTTGGATACTTCCATCCAAGTTAAACGCATTTAACAACGACTCACTACCGGAATTCATTTTTCTAACTAACTGCACTTAACTGACAACTTACTCGGTGAACTGTTCTAACGAACTATGAAATGCTCTGCCTAACAAACCATATTTATACTTATCACCCCACCATAAACTCCCCCACTATATCCGACGGTTGATGCTTTGGAGGCCAAACAAGTTCATTCAACTTACAAGGTTGCGTTCTACGGCTAAACAGCGATTCAAGGACATATTTTCAAGGTAATCGTGTGTCCTTACTTCTGTTATTGTTTGTGCTCTCAAGGTTATATGATCCAGACAACCCATATTTATAGACACTCTCTTTCCTTCGATGACTATTATCAGAAACTATAATGTTGCCTGCAGATCAAGATAACAATCGTCCAGCTGAGACTTTTTCAGGAGCACAAATAATAATTTCTGCCGTTTGCTATAATTGTAAAAGAGAAGTATATATTTGGACTGACCACATGCAATCTTACAGTTACATTGAATTGTTGAGAGTAAGGATTGTTAAGTGTCATTACTGTGGCACGCTGATGTGTCGACGAGGGCCGATTAGCAGATCTGATATGTTGAGAAGACAATGGATGCTACGAGAAGTTTACAAGCAAGACATTAATTAATTTTTATTTTTGAAACTTTATTACTATATTGTAAAATAAAACAACATATTATTGAAACAATTATCTATGTATTTTACTATCCTGCGTTATAAAATTTCAACTATTGCTATTACTATCGTGGTTAATAAAACTACGTGACATTCGAGTTAATATTTTTTATTTTTCTAAAACATACACTTTCCAACATTTTTCTAATTTTAACTATTATTTTCGGGTAAAAAACTTTGCATAGCTTGTATTAACATACTTAGGTTATCTTCAGGGTTTGTTTCGTAAAACTTTATGTCTGGGTGCCCCCAAGGTAGAGTTTTTGTTGTTGATGGTATAATATAACGTTTATCGTCTTGGTGAGATAAAGCAACTTTATTAATTATTTCGGTATAAACGTCGTGTTTATAACTTCGAAAGGTTTTCATTTTTCGAAATATCTGACCACCACGTTCTACGATATTCCGATAATCTTCCAGGTGAAGCTGTTTTTCAATTACACGTTTTTTATACCTTTCGCTTTTTTAATATCGCTACTGATTGAGTTTATGTAATAAGCTTTGGCTCCGGTACCATAAAAGCTTATTATTGGATCACCTGGAAATTCATCCTTCATTCTACCTACTACTGACTGACTTTTTTTTTATGTTAAAAATATTTCCTTCGGTATAATTGGATGTATCGAATTTATCCGCATTTTCTGCAATTATGCGATAAAAATTGTCGGTGTAAACTTTTAATATTAACGAATCTGTGTCTGTATACAGTAAAGAATCATTTTTGCCAAATTTTGTTTTAATGAATGAGTAGAAAAAATCATAAATTACTGTTTTCGACATGTCCAGTATGGAAAATCCGATATAAATTGGTTTATTATAAGTTACCTTTAATTGATCCATATGAATGGCAACGAATTCTTTATTAAAAACCGTTGAACTTTTAAAATAAGGACGAGAAATTAATGCTCGTGCCCCAATTTTATTCCTGTCATTTTCCCATCGGGTAACTAGTTTTATATCATTACGATTCTCCACATTTTCCATGGTCTTGCCAAAAACAGCATTAATGATTAATTTAAAAGTGTCTTTACCAAACTTTGTTGTTGCCCTATTGCGCAAATCTGTATTTAAGTCGATATATGTCTTTAACCATGGGGATTGATTAAATTTTAAAATGTTTGCATTACTATTAGGCCGTTATTGATTGCTTGTTTTAATGCTCGGTAATGAATGATGTATTTCTTTTTATCGTTTAAATTCGGAATTAACTTTGAAAATTTTGCCGATTCCGTGGGTGGTACAATATTTTCAACTAAAAAGGGTAAGTCGGAATGGTCATCATATAGCGTATCCGGATAATGAACGTCAACTTCCAAAACGTATCCTTCTGGACCATTATCGTCCAAATCCATAATATTTAAATTTAAAATTTCATGCTCTGATAACCATCTAAAGCCGCCAAATGGTAATGCCTGCGACATACTATGACCGTATAGATTTGTTGCATCAAGATAAACAATGAAAGATGATGGTTCGTTAGGATCGTAGTTTGGTACATATATGTTGTTGGCAGCGTGCATCCTTTCTGAACACTGACTTATACCGCCTCGAATACCTTTTTTGAAAAAATGAACCGTGTCGATATCAGTCAATAGTTTTAACTCTACCTTAGAAATACGCAACATACAATCAAACGAATAACTTGGAAGGGTATAGTACTGTGCTGGATCCAGTTTATACGTTTCTAAACAAGTATCGCGAAACTGTTCAAAACATCGGTTAGTAATAAAACATCAGATTTCAAATATAAATCCGAATAGTCCCCCAAATTCTTACAATTAAATGTGTCCCACACCTTTTTAGCTCTATCATAATCTTCATCGCTAATGTGCTCCTCTGACAAACTATCATAAAACTGATTTTTTGTGGGTAAAGTTGGATGGTTCATTTTCTCCATTGAATCGACAAAACTATAGGGAAAAACACCTTTTTTGCGCATTAAATTAAACTGCTCATTATCAGAAAAATATTTTCCTGTTTCCCTGAAACTACCCACAGCTAATCCATTACCCAAATTCTCCAGCGAAGTTGATAGAAATTTAAAACTATCGATGAACCGCAATTTCAAATATTTTTTCTTTATTGTCCCACTTTTATTATCGACATAATCGTGAACGTAAATACTTTTCGTAAACGAAATATACTTTTCCTTGCTTTGAGCTAAAACAACGATCTTGTCTCCGTGACGACACAACTCTTTAATAAACATGTGGCAATCGTACCCGCTCAAGTTATGAAATATAATTGGAATAAAATTGGGTAACTTATAATTTAAATTGCAAATCGAATGAGCAGCACCAGGTCTTTTTTTCCCAGTTATGTGACAGTGGTCCTTTACTTTACAATTATTATTTTCAAAAGGTCGTTCACATATACCACATTTTGTGGCATTATTGAACTCCGCTATTTGGTCCACCGTTAAAGTTTCCATTGCTTTTATATCTCGTAAGTATGTATTGTAAAGAGATCTTAAATCACTTTCAAGTCGAGAAACGAAAACCTGGGCTGCGTCGTTTCCCCGGTAGAGCTCAAATTTTGAAATCGAATCGTCAAAGGAGCACTTAATTAAATACGCAAAAGAATATGGTTCATGTTTGATGCTTTTGACTAAGTAAGAATTTGTGGGATTTGGTTCCACTGTATCCAGCGGTTTAAGCACCGATTCAAAATCCGCGTAAACGACAAACGGTACACGCATTTGCTTTTCTATGTTTTCAAATTTTAATATATTTTCACTTACACTCCTTGCAAATTTATCTATTTTTAAATTTAGTGATGGTGTTAATGAATATTTGTGGTTACAGTCATTTTTTTGGTGTGATATCAAAGATGATGGTGAACTAAAATATATCAAACAACCATCACAAAAATACATTTTATCTCTACGCGATGTAATTTGACTGGAACATAATTTCGATAAGTCTTTTATCCAACAATAATGACTTTTAGAACAACGCGTATCACAAATATGCTCATCATCATCTTTAATACTACAATCCTTTGTTATTAACAACAAGTTTACATGTCTGTTAAGTTTTCTACCCGAATACCTTAATGGACCGACAACTTCATACTTTAACATATTATTTTCGAAAATTTTTTGCAAACCATAAACGTTAACTGAAATATTATTCATTTCTTCAAATTTTGATATATCACGCAACTTTACTGGAAAGTCTATACCTGTAAAATTCAGCAGTCTTGAATAGTGTGGATAAGATTGAATCTGCGATGCCCTTCTAGTGGCGGGGCACAAAGCAGACACGACTGACCACGCAAAACAACACTCATCTTGATTAATCACATTGATGATGGCTTTTTTCAATTCGATGAATCGGGGTAACTTTATATATGAAGATCCGCCAAAAGGTTTATACTCGTTGACATTTACTTCCAGGTATAGAATTTTTTCCAGAGCCCAACCTACGAAAACAAGAAAGAGTGACATAAGTATTTATTTTATTTTTAGTCGTTAATTTATAACATACCTGAATCTTTTTCCTGAAACTCAGTCGATTGAGTCTTCATGGCTTCCACTAATGATTGATATATTTCTTCCAAATCGCTTCCTGAAGTAACAGTTTCATTGCGTGTATTAAATGACTTGTCACCGTACATATTATCTTGTGTTGGTAAAAGATACCGACCAACAACCACCATATTAACTTTCAAAGCACAACGCACTCTTACTAGGTCACTTACTACCTCTAACACTTTTGCTTTAATTTCATCAAAAAATAATGAATAGTCAGTATGTTCATTATCACTTGATATACGGTATGTGGCAATCCTATTTCTAAAAGCACTGGACACGAGTTCAACACCAGCTGATATTGGTGAACATGCATTACTTTTATGGTGTATTGTTCTTTGATGAGCTGCCATTCGATTTGCTGGTATGGCTATATTGCAGCAAGTGCAAGTACGCACCTCAGATGTTGATGCCCCATCATCAACTTTTCGCTGTTTTCCACCATGTATATTTGCAAATCGTGCTACGCACGATTCTCTTTTATGTCGTAACATATTATAACTCTGGGTAAACGATTTACCACAATTTTCACACACGTACGCCATGACTTTCAAATTAACTTGCTTGAACCGTTTTACTCAGCACAATGTTCTATACTAAAATTTAATTCCCCCTACCCTCATATATACCGAACCACATTAGACCCAACCCACTCGATCTTCATACCAAAACATGTTACACCCCAATAATAACTCAAGGTAAACTAACATCACAAATGTAACCTTGAAATAAGCGTCGTACACCTGGTCATCACCAAACAAAGAAACATCTGCTCGCATTCATTGAAAATATGCATCGCAAATGTAACCTTGACATAAGCGTCGTCCACCTGGTCATCACCAAACAAAGAAACAGCTGCTCGCATTCATTGAAAATATACACCGCAAATGTAACCTTGAAATAAGCGTCGTCCACCTGGCCATCACCAAACAAAGAAACATCTGCTCGCGTTCAAGGCCAAGTTATTGACCTTGACCTTGGAATAACACCTGCGCATATCAAGGCCAAATAACAATAGCACACCTGAGCGTTCAAGGTCGACCCTACTGCGCATGCGGAAACTCACTAAGCATCTACTTATACTACTCCCAATGTAGTGCTAAATTTTTCAGTTCATTCCGCAAATTTTCACTTGTAGCGGTTTCATCAAATTTCATTAGTTGTCTGCTTAACTCATTAGTTCACCAGCCCGAAGCCCATTATTTCCTATATCAGGAAAACGTTTTGGATTAAGACATGAAAAATCAACGTACAATAATTTTTTATTTTGCGAGAAAACGGCGATCTAAGCTGCTAGTAACTGTATCAAAAATAATGTTATGAACCCCCACCTTATAAGCGTGCATTGGGGATGACTTCATCCCGTGCTATTTCACCCGGCATCATTTTCTTTCTCCTCAGTTTTTTTTCAGGAAAATTTGATTGAGCTTCTATTTCAAAGTCTTCAAATTTATTCCACTTTTCGTTAGCCCAAGAGACGAAATCATACGTAGTTTTCCGTACTGCCCCACCGACCGGTCGATCTTATATCGGCCCAAGATTGACCGGCCCATTGGGCATTTGCCCGATGTGCTCTATGGCCAGTCCGGGCCTGTAACCATCTAGAGTGGCAATGTTCAATATACTACAGTACCTATTTTTGTGATTTTTGCGGTGTTTATTTGTAGGTAAATAATTTCTTGGCAAAACTAGGCACATTATTAAGAAACCTCCCTTAATTAAAAACGCGTATTTTGCTTGTTGCGTTGATATCACTAGTTGCCCACAAGATTTTGACTCATCTGTAAAAAAACTCACGGGCCGCGCCTGGTTCGTGAGTGTGTAGTGTGTTTCCGATTTAAGCCAAGGTTTATTAATCCATTAATGAGTAATCTACCTGAGCCTAGAGTTTCTCCAAGACCACCGTTTTCAGACGTAGGCGTGGGTTATGCCGGTCCGTTTTATTACAAAAATAGAAAGGGTCGTGGTGGTAAAATACTAAAATGTTACCTTTGTCTATTTATTTGCCTAACTGTTAAATCCTTGTATTAGTTGCAGACTTGAACACTTCAGCATTTTTAGAAGCATTTCAAAGATTTATTGCGCGAAGAGGCAAGCCAACGAGCGTATACTCAGATAATGGCAGCAACTTTATTGGCGCGAATAATTATTTAAAAGAATTAGGGCAATTCTTAAAAACTAACAAAAATGCTATCGTGCATCAGCTTGGTAATGATCTTGATATTAAGTGGCACTTTATTGCGGCATACTCTGCACATCACGGGGGATTTGGGAAGCTAGGATAAGGTCAGCAAAGGGTCATTTATTAAAAGTGTTATCTACTTCACCAGTAGCATTAACATTCGAAAGTTTTTGTACCATTATTGCACAAATATAAAATTTGTTAAATTCAAGACCGTTAACCTCATTATCGACGGATCCAAAGGATTTAAATGCTTTAACGCCATCTCATTTTTTGATCGGTCGTTCAGCCATATCTTTTGCTTATCCTGACTTCGAGTCTACACCGCCGAATCTCATTTTGAACTTCTTGAAAAATTAAAGCAACAATTCTGGAAGAGATGGTCGAGTGAATACGTTACGCAGTTACAGCAAAAACTGAAGTGGAATCCATGGATTTATTATATAAAAGGATTCGATATCCGTATACTGTGAGTCACACAGTGAGCGTATCGAACGTGAATCCTTATATTTTGTTGTTTGTTATTCTCTTGGGGGAGCACTGGAGCAGTTTGTTTACGAACTACGAACATAGACAAGACTACGAATTACTACGTAATTGAATCAAGAATGGTAGTAGAAAGAGATAAAATAGCATTGGAGTGTTGGAGCTCAGAAGTGTTGTTGTCTGTGCTGGTTGTTTAGGAAAACGGCTGAACCTTGGTCTGAATGTCACGGTTACACGTACGCCTTTGTCTAATGAACTAGAAAAGAAAAAGTGCGACGTATAGATTTATATAGATTTATAAATGACTCGGAGCGACTTTAAATAAACACCTTTAGAAATAACATAACCTATAAATAATAAAACTTTTTAACTTAAATTTATTATTATTTAGCAGGAAATAAAGTAATTTAGAGCTTTTATTACTTTTAGCAAATCTTGTAATGCTTCTAACGTATTTTTTGTACACAAATACAATGTAAAATAATATGTGGCCAATGTTTACAAATTGTGTTTAGAGTGTCGCTTAGAATGGTTTGTTTTGGCTTCAAAGAATGTTACATCATCCCGTATCCTTTTATATAATAAATCCATGTGGAAGTCTAATTCACGTAATCTTTCCGTGGGTGAACTAGTGTTGGTACATGACAATGATTTGCCCCCGTATAAGTGGCGTCTCGGGCGTATTATTGCGGTTCATACAGGTAGTGATGGACAAGTAGTGCGCTTAGCTTCAGTTAAAACCGCGTCAGTCGATAAACGCGCAGTAGTAAAATTAGCACCGCTTCCGATAGAAAAGTTAATTTATAAGATTAACGGTTGTTAATATTTTATCTTTGGCGTCCGCCCATGTATTTGACCTAAGTTCTAGTATAAGCTTGAAGTCATGAAGTCTATATATTGAAAGTTCATTTAAAGGTTGGGGGCCATGTTAACACTAATTTGATAATAAATATAGGGGTTATATACAGTCAGGAGGCCTAAAAAAAAGCGATTTTTCAAGAATTTTTCCTGAGAAGACTTTTAAATTTATTAATGTGAAAGTACACATATTATGGTAACTTTTAACTATATTTTAAGATTTTTGTATTTGTGAAAATAATAACTTTGAAAGCTGCTATAGCTGATCTCCAGGAGTTCCTCTCAAAAAAGGCATCTTGCGGTGACATATAGGGTTGCCAGTTGCCAGATTCGAAAGACTAATTTCCGGGACGTCCTGTCAACCAAAAAAAAAAAATAAAACGCTCTATGGTTTAGTCAAAAAATTTACCTATGTGCTTGGCCAAAAGAACGACGGTAACATCGTTTACAAACACTACTTATATTTATCGCTAGACTTGGCAAGTTTTAACAATTTTTCGTCTTCAGGCCCTTTTAAAAAGGACAAAAATTCTGAGCAAGTCTAACTGGAGTTAATTCGAATTTACAGCTCAGCTACAAGTTGTTTATTTTTGTTTGATTAAAGATTTCCGGGATAGTACAGTAAAATTCCGGGATCCGGGACGACCTAACAAATTCCGGGATTATGCCGGATTTCCCGGACGTCTGGCAACCCTAGGTGACAACGATATCTCTGGACTGGATCATCGAAAATGAAAAAACCAAACGGATTACTGAAGTAATATATAATCTTCTAATTAATCGAAGGAATAAGCAAAATAAAATTTTTTGACAAAATGGCGGCTTCTCAAAAAAAAATCGATTTTTGACCAAAATTTTGGCCTTAAATTGTTTATGTAAAAAAACTATTTATCGGTGAGAAAAAACCTTCGATTAATTAGTAAAAAATATACTTAAGAAGCTTGTTTTAAAATTTGAGACTGATCGGTTCAGCCGTTTCCGAGAAATCTTCGTCACCGACTTTAAAAACACAGTTTTGAGAAAAACGCCTTTAAAGTTTCAAAAGCACTTTACATAGCGTACAATCGCTCTGACACGTCTTTACAAATATGCGGGTAACTTCAAAAATATCCGCCGGATTGCCTTGAAAGTTTCTGTGTGTGTACTGGAATATATGTACATTACGAAAATAAAATTAAAAAAAATCGATTTTTTGAAAATTCTAACTGTATATAACCCCTTAAAACCGAAAGTTCGGCTCGATACAAATTGGCAGCATTGTACGCCAGTCAGTAAACAGGAATCTCTTTGATCCAAGCCGCATCGTGGCGAAGCGACTCGAGGAGAGGGTTGGATCGGGGAGTACGAATTGAGATTGAGACGTGTGCGTGGTATGATATACGTCTAGGTGCAAGGATGACCTGCGCACTAAGCTTTTAGTCAGCTGGGGCTGACACTTTGAAATTTCCATTTATTTAAATATTTTTCTATGTATTTATGGTTTTTGTTAATGGGCAGTTTTAGTCGAAGGGTTTGAGATTTTCACAGCGTTTATTTTTGTTTATTTTGATTCTTTTACCATGAGTGACGGAGGAGATGTTCTATCGGACATATCAAAGAGCGAGGACGATTTGGACCTAATGCTGAATGAACCGAAAAAAAATGCAGAATCCTACCGCCTTACTGTATTTTCGGTCATTATTTTGTTTATATCCATAAAAGATTTATGTTTTATGATCCTTAAATCCTCAATTGACAATTCATTACATAAACTAAGGTTATGTTTAGTGTTGGGATCACTCGAGTGAAAAATAACCTATCATCCGGTTTTTTCAATAACCTGAATCATCCGGTTATCATCGGTTATAATTCGAGTGACGAAAATTCGGTTTTTATTTTCCAACACGTCTCCAATTAGTTGTTGCCCGCATGCCAATCACTCACTGCGGCTGGCGACGTTGCTATTGTTGGTATCACTCAAGTGAAAAATCACTCAATCACTCGGTTATTGCAATCATCGACATCACCCGATTATTAAAGCCAGTACCGAGTTATAAGTTTGAGTGAAAACCGTCGCTCGTAATTGTCCACCGAACGCCGCACCTAGTCTTGGAATCACTCGAGTGAAAAATAACCTATCATCCGGTTTTTTCAATAATCTGAATCAACCCGTTATCATCGGTTATAATTCGAGTGACGAAAATTCGGTTTTTACTAAACTACATATATACATTCATCAATATAAAAGAACCATTGTTCGGCTCGCCACAAAGCACAACGGAGACTAGACTGACGATAAAGACAAATAAAAATATTGAATTCTAAGAACTTTTAACCCTTTGCTTCAACACCGATGTATGTAAACATTCGCATTCGAATTCGTGTGAAAAACCGACGAGTGATAAATTAGTTTTTAAAATAAAATCATTTCAATTCTCAGTAGTCAGACTAGTCAGTAATTCCCAATACAAATGCTCTAGATGAACGATGAACCGCCAATATTAATATTAGTATTCGAGTGAAAAACCGGTTATCATCCGGTATTTAAAATCACTTGAATACTCTGTAGTCGGTTATTAAAATAAGTCGGTTATTCCCAACACTAGTTATGTTATTAATTCGATAACTAAATCGGTTCACAAAGCGTTCCAAGCAGTGTTTATTATTATAAAGCGCTAACAGCGCTCTATATAACCCCGTCAGTGAAAAATGTTTGTTGGTTGTTGTCGAATTCGGTTTTTTCCCATTCTCAATTTTTTTTCTCGAAAACGGTTAGAGGGGGAGCAACCAAATTTTCTGGGTTAATAGAGGGATAGTGCATCTAGCTTCGATAAAAAATTCAGTTATACAGGGTGTCGCGTTTCGGAGTTATTAAACGTCAAAGTCGAAATTTCCGCGATCTCGTATGATACACGATACAGGTCGCAAAACTTAATTAAATCGATTTAAATTTTTATAGGTTGTAGAGGACCGGGAGCTTCAGAACCCTATTGAAATTGGCGGTATTCGAAAAATGGGAAGTAATTCTTTTGAATTTTTTTATGTCGAAAAATGGCACTTGCAGACCCATATTCAATTCTACATTGCTCGAAAACGCAGCGTCGGACAGAAAAACGGATTTGAACTTAAAACTAAAGAATCTCAAATACTTTCTTTTTGCAATACATTTACCTATACCTAAAACAACTGGAAATTGGAAAAATTTGGGAAAAACTGGAAATTACGATTTTTCATACAAATTTTTGACGGTTGTCCATTTTTTTGGGGGTCAAAATGGATTCAAATCGAAATCCCATGTACCTTATCGGAAAGACCTCGCCGAACTACGTAATAAACATATTTTTTGGTTCTTTAATTCTTAATAGGAAATGAGCAATCGATAATTAAATTTCGGTTTTTAACCATTTTTTTTTTCATGACATCTCTACATTCGAATCACTCTGTATCTTTTCCTATCTAATTTCTTCCAACTTTTTCAACGCTATCCCTTGGGGATATAATCAGGCTTTAAAATGAATCCCGAATGGGTGATCCTGGGCCGGATTTAGGGGGTAAAAACACATTTTTTCTGTTTTTTCCATCAAAATTCATCTTTAAATGGCATTATTATGTATTATTTCTCTCATTTAACAGCTCTTTTTTGGTTTATTTTCATCCCTTATCATCAGAGAACACTTCTAACTAATTAAAATTTCATATTTTTTCGTTAAAGTTATAAATAAATATCTTTTTTCGCATCGCTGCAGGAAAATTTTTAAAAAGTACATATTTTAAATGCCTTGCCTTGGAGAAACAAATGAAACGGACTCTACATCAAAATTAAAATATGACCTGTCAAAATGTCACGAAAATACCAGTTTTTGTAGCGATATTGGAAGCTTCCTGAACCGATTTCGGCTTGAAATATACATGGCAAAGGTAAAACGGACTTTATATTTTTAATTACGGCATATTTCATTGGACGATTTAAGCATTAAATACCAAATTTATTAATTTTGCTGAGGCCATGCAAATGCTTTTCAAAATCAGTTTTATATGGAGAAATGAATTAAAATATGAAGTGTCAAAATGTCGCAAAAATGCCAGTTTTCCTTGCGAGATTTTAGGGTTTCTGAACCGTTTTCGACTGGAAAAATACTGGGCAAGGCCTCTATAGACCTTCCCGTGTGGATTTCGGAACATATAATTTGAAGAATTAGTCATTAAATACCAATTTTAACAATTTTTCGATGACGCGGCGAAGCATCATAGAAAGGCTATTCCATGAGATAGTATACGGGGTAAATCACAATGACGGGTCTGATTTAAATTTTGCTTAGATTTGTTATTAATTGAGAACGGATTATTCGATTGAAAAGAGTGATGTGGCAATCGAAAGGGGAGGAAGTAAGCTATTTTATTTCAAAATAATTTCGACGTTTCGTTGGCATGACGACGAAAAATTTGCTATTTCCGATATTTATTGAGTTAGAGAGTTGAAATTTGATATATGGGGAGAATTCGGTCAATCATTTATTCTATTTATCGATATTTTTAAATCGACTTTATAAAATTGGGCCTAAGAAAGATATCACACTCCTACGGACTGATGATGCAGAATAGAGCGCCCCTCGTAACCGTATCGCTATATACATACAAACACCTATTACATATAAATACAATATGTATGTACGATTTCGCTGAAACCCTACTAAATTAAACTTGTCATCTTTCGATCGGCTTTGAACCATACATTAGATAACATCTTCCTGAAATGGTCGAGCTGGATGAAGATTGGTGGCGAGCCCTTCGGGCACGCCACTGATCGATATCAAAATTATATGTGTAAATTTTGATTCGCATAGTTTCTATAGCAACGATTCAGGATAAAGTTGACAATTTCTAACTCACGTACGGCTGATCTGATTGAAACGAGTGAGGTGGCAATCGAAAGGGAACGAAGTAAGCTACTTTTTTATGTGAAAATAATTTTGACATTTCGTTGCCATGACGACGAACAGTTTGCTATTTCCATTATTTATTGAGTTTTAGAGTTGAAATTTGATATCTGGGTAGAATTCGGTCAATCATTCAAAAATATTTTTATAAATTTTGATTCCGATGATTACCATAGCAACGATTGAGCATAAAGTTGATCATTTTTAACTCGCGAACGGCTTATCTGATTGAAACGAGTAAAGTGACGATCGAAATGTTAGAAAGTACACTACTTTTTTATGTGAAAATAATTTTGACATTTCGTTGCCGGGACGATGAACAATTTGCTATTTTTGTTATTTATTGAGTTGGAAAGTTGAAAACTGATATCTCGGAAGAATTCGGTCAATCATTCAAAAATATATGTGGAAAAATCGATTCCCTTAGTTGGCATAGCAACGATTAAGGATAAAGTTGACAATTTATAACTCGCGGACGCCTTCTGCGATTGGAACGAGTGAGGTGGCTATCGAAAGGGATGGAAGTAAACTACTTTTTTATTTGAAAATAATTTCAATTTTTGGTAGTCATGACGAGGATCAATTTGATTTCTCCGTTATTTATTGAGTTGCAGAGTAGAAATTTCGCATCTAAGTAGAATTCGGTCAATCATTGAAAAATATTTTTGCAATTTTCAATTTTAATGATTGCCATAGCAACGATTAGGGGTAAAGTTAACAACTTACAACTCGCGAACGGCTTCTTAGATTGAAAGAAGCGACGTTCATAATATGTATGCACAATTTTTTTCCATAGATACATCAGTGGCGTGCCCGAAGGGCTCGCCACCAATCTTCATCCAGCTCGACCATTTCAGGAAGATGTTATCTAATGTATGGTTCAAAGCCGATCGAAAGATGACAAGTTTAATTTAGTAGGGTTTCAGCGAAATCGTACATACATATTGTATTTATATGTAATAGGTGTTTGTATGTATATAGCGATACGGTTACGAGGGGCGCTCTATTCTGCATCATCAGTCCGTAGGAGTGTGATATCTTTCTTAGGCCCAATTTTATAAAGTCGATTTAAATCGCAAGGTTCGGTTTATATCCTAGATTGTCAGAAATGGCCGTTTTATAAACTCGGATTGATAGCCAGGTGCGATTTAAGAGCTACTGACCAGGTCGTAAGTTAATCGGTAGAGAGAGTACCGCTTAAACCGAAGAACTCGATTTAGGACCTGCGCAGTCGAATCAGTTTATCTGACTACTGACAGAAATGCATCAGTATAACCTAAAAGTTTTTGTTTTACACTTTACAATAAAACCTTTTATTTTCTTTGCATTTTACCGGGCCCGCATTTTATAATGGATATATTTGAAATTTTCGAAGAATTATTAACAGACGACGAAGACGACTTTGTGAATGTTATTGAGCGGCCCAGGCGTGACAGAATATTTCACACCCGCACCAACTATATGGAGACGTTAACTGATTTTCAGTTTGTGCAGAGGTTCAGAATTTCAAAAAATTCTGTTCAGCAGCTGTTAGGGCTCTTAAATAACGTTTTAGAGCGTCCAACCAACCGGTTAGTACTAAATCATAGGTGTATAATAAAGTGTTTTATTTTAATAAACAAAATTTCAGAAACCATGCAGTCGACTCTCTAACCCAAGTCCTACTTAGGTACCCTACGATTTTATGCTAGCGGTTCCATGATAATCATGGCAGGTGATTTTGGAGGAATACATGATTCCACAGCTTCTGGCATTATAAAACATGTAAGCAATGCAATAGCAGGTTTAGCAAGACAGTATATTAGACTTCCTCAAGGACCGGAAGAAATACAGGAAATAAAAAATGGAATGTTTGCCATTGCGAGATTTCCAAATGTAATTGGTGCGATCGATTGTACACATATTAAAATTCAATCACCAGGTATGTACCTTTGGTTTAACACTGACTGTACACTACACTCGGAAGGGTGACTGCCAAAAACACGATCCCGTTAATAATAAAAAAAGGAGGGTCTACTGATAAATTCCATGACATCTAGTGCCTCCCCATTTGTTATTAATTACTTATGGTAGGCATTCTTGTTCCAAGGAGATAAATTATTAACCTGTAGGCATCTTTCTTACAGAAATAGTTTACCTTGTGGTTGATTTTTTAAATGAAGTACCTACTAGTAGGCATTCTTTTTATTAGATGCCTATACTGCTCCGCAAAGTAATGGTATTACCAAGGGCTTAGTGTAATATTAGAAATTGAGCTAATTAAAAACTCTTTATCAGAATCTTTCTTCAATACAGCAAAATTTAGAAAAAAGTTGCTAAAATTATTAGGTATGTACATTGTACATATAAAAAAATAAATTCCTATTAGTTGGCAATCCATTAAAGAAAAATCTTTCATGATAGGCAGGTGGGCAGCCAATACTCTATAAGGAAACAAATGCCTACTGAAATCCAGATGAGGCACAAAGAAAAGGATCTCTATGAATCGGTAGACCGCCAATATATTACTATAGAAAGCTCTGGAAGGGCTCTACTTTAACTTACGCAGTTTGCCTCTGTAATTTAATCAAATGTCGCAATCTTTAGAAAAAAATTGGTATCTGTGCCTAAAATCCTGCAAGTTCTTACAAGAAATTAATTTTTTTTTGAAATTAACACATTATTTAAAAGTTTATATTTTTTGCTTTTTTAGGTGGAGACATTTCAGAAAACTTTAGGAATCGGAAAGGGTGGTTTTCATTAAATGTTCAGACAGTATCAGACTCCAATCTTAAAATTACAGATATTGTTGCAAGATGGCCAGGATCGACAGCTGATCGTACTATTTTTGCAAATAGTAGTTTAAAAGCTAGATTTGATGAACGCCGATATGGTAACAGTTTTTTACTGGGCGACTCTGGATACACACTAAATGAATACTTGATGACACCTTTACAAAATCCACGACACAGAGAAGAACAACTATATAACGAGTCTCATATAAGAACTAGAAATGTTGTTGAAAGACAATATGGAGTATGGAAGAGAAGGTTTCAAATTTTGAGACTGGAACTAAGGGTTAAATTGGATACAGTAATGGCAATCATTGTAGCGACAGCTGTACTACACAACATTGCAATAAGTAATAATGATCCTGAGCCAGACCCAGACTTTGCTTTTGAACCAGAGGAGGAAGTAAATGAAAATATAAACCAGAATATATTTCTTCAAGGCAATGGTCGTAACATTCGTCACAGGCTTATCACCGAGTATTTTTCTAATTTAATATAAAATGCAGACACAATATGTAAACTGTCTTTCTTTGTCTAAAAAAGTTCACAAAATGCAACTAAAAATATCTGTTGACTTTGTATTCTAAATGTCATATTAAAAAGTACAAACACAAAATAAAATTATAAAACTAAAATTGTGTTTCTGTGCAATATCCTATCGACCGAGAATCAGAAAAAAGAAATAATGTAGTTTTATTGGTGTTGTCAGACTTTTGTAACCTCTTTGGTATAACCTGTATTTTATATTTCAACTTGTGGGTGATCCACAATAATTAATCTATTAAAACGTTCTGTTAAATACTTTTGTAATAAAAAAAAAACTTTGTGGACATAGATATATATTGTGCACAATAATATAACAACTTTTTCAAAACATATAACTTAGTAGTAATACAGAACTTACAGTCTTAAGAATATTATAAAAAGCATTGACATATCTATAAATAGGGTGCTCGAAATTCGAGCCTCGCCATTAGGATTTCGGAAACTCGATAAAACACAGTACCTAGGTAATATTATACTTTAAACTGGAACAATATTTGGATTTTTTTTATCTGAGCTGTTTTTACCGGTGACAAAACAGTTTTTTGAGGCAGCTTTAGCTACTGGTGCTTACAAATTTTTAGTGTAATATTTCGTTTTGTCACAATCATCGAAGTCAATGTTTCAAATAAGGACCTTGACGTTTTATTTCATTATTTCAAAATACTTTGAACCCCTGAATGCAATCATGTATGACTTGTATCTCACTTAATATTTTGACAAAGAATTTTTCATAAGATTCAAAAAGTAGGAGAGGTGGAGGAAGAATTGTTTTTATAAAATTTAGCATAACAATGCTTTGTTAGTAGGAATTTATTTTTTTAACAATAAAGCTTTATGGGCTATAGTGAAATTTTTTGCATTTTAAAAAAATGAGATATATTAAAGTCCTTATTAAAAAAAATAAAGATGTCATTAAACACAAAATGGTGCGCTAAAAACCTTTAAGCACCAGGTAGACCGAAAGTGTTGCCCCGAACATGAGGTTTATATTTTTGTTTGGGGTAAAAAGGCACAACTTTTTTTTACCACAAATTGACTAACTCTAGATTTCTTATAGTTTCCTAAATCCTAATGGTGGGTCTCTCTACCTTCATAAAATATTTTGGAGGATCATACCGCAACTAACGGCAACTTCCGATTTTCAGACAAGTTCCTGTATTACCTATTGAATTTAAATAATCTTAGAAATGTACACAAAAATAAGATACTATACAGGGTCATGTACTGAGTCTTTAGAAGTTACTGTCAATTACAGCACAACATGATCTGGCAACACCCCATCCTCCAAAATATTTTCAAAAGAAGAAAACCACCTCTTATACAGCCTGGTTTAAAAACGAAATAGTGTTTACTTCAAATACATATAATAGGCTAATAAGATTGGTGCACCCTGTATTTACAATTGCTTTTTTAAAATTTGAATTTCCAAATTGTGTTTCTCTTGTTTCATTTTTTGGTCGTCTTTCATCTGTTCTATTTTTAACATATGTTCTTGGTTTTTGTACTGTATGTCCTTTTTAACACATTCTTTTTGTAAGTTCACCAGTTGTAATTTGGCTTCAGACAAGATATTAAATTTAATTCTGCAATCTTGTGTAAGCTGTGTTTTTTTCTTGGGAGTTCCTAAAAAATAATTATTAATGTAAACACGACACAAATGCAGCAGCATGGAAACAAACTGCCTAAGACGGGGTCTTCAACCTTTTTTTTATCGAAAAGTCAGGTTTGGGTTTCCCTATCGACCGGCGGGCCAGAATCAGTGGAGAGTGCCTTAAAACTAGTAATCCTGGTGGAAGCAACGATAACAAAGACAAACTTATTAAATATTTTCAAATAAGGTTTACTACTTTAGAAATAGTGCATATCACTTGAAATTAACACCTTGCATAAATTATTGGAATATACTTAGCAAACCTGGATTGTTTACCTTGTGGTTTGGAAAGTGGTGACCTTAACGATGGTGATATTTGTTCCTTCAATTTTAAAGGGTTCCAAGATGACCAGTCGGTTGTATTCTCCTTGCCCAGTGGAGAACAAAGGTCTGAAAAAGGGTACAGATATTTTAAGATTAAGCAAAGTTGTGGAGGACTGTGCAATGGAGGTGTAATATAAAAGTATATCCTGTACATTAATATGACAATAGGCCATATGTAAATTTATACTCTCTTCTAAATAAATTAAAGCATAATTTGGCATAACAAACTAGTTTTCTGTAAATAAAATTAAAAAATTGCAAAAACTAGGTTCAAGAATACTTTATGTCAAGCGATAAGCCTTATCGTCATCATTTGATGCTGTTTTATAGCCGCTAAGTAAACAAAAAAATATATAATGTACTTTTACCTTTAATTATTGGATTGATAAATTGGGATTTAGACTGAACAATAATTATGAGAAGCAACAATTAAAAAAAAGGTCTGTCCTGCAAAAAACAAGAAGGTATTTCTCATTTCAAAGATAAAAGTGGTATCACTTAAAAGAAATACCTTGGATACTTAGTGTACTAAACACATTATATTTACCAGGTTTGGAAATAACTTTTGACACTGACTGGGCTCCTTCGGCTTCCCATTGTGATTGATTCCAGGATGGCCCCTCATATTCCTTGCCCACTGGGGGAGAAAGATCTGAAAAATGTAAAATTACAGTACACATTTTCGTTAGTGTTCTGTACTAAAGTTGACGTCAGACACAGCTTTTTCCCGAGACCATCTAACATACTGAAATTTGGCATAGTTAGGTATATTTATTGGTGGATCAGGGATATTTATTAATTTATTATTTTGTACCATTTAGAAGTAAGTTATGTAGTGTACTGTTTGAATAAATAAAAAAATAAATAAATAAAAAAAACAAGGTGATATGTTTTCTTTTTCTATCCAACAGGAGGACGCAAAGAATAATGTGGAAACCCAATCAAAAATAATCTTTATTTCATAATTTAGTATTAAATAAGAAACTTTTGTCTCACTTCTAACTATAAGTCGCTAATTTGCTGGGCACTGGTTGTATCTGTGATCTTAAGATAGTTTAACTATACTTGGCAAACAATAAATCACTTCATCATTCAGCACTTAAACAAAGTGAGAATGAATGATAATAAAAAAATTATACATATTACAACAATGAACCTAAATAATAAAATACTGAGGTACCTACCTCCTTGGCTGCTGTCCACTTCTTCAACTTCAATGACTATTTCTTCACATGGACCACTGAGTGAATCACTATCAAATGTGTTCTTGAGCCCTTCAATTTGTACCCCACACAGTTCTTTAATTTGTAGATCCACACTACTGATATCTACAGATGTCACCTTTCCACCACCTGTCTTGTACACCTCACATTTTTCGTCTGCGAATTTCTTTTTAGATTCGGTTTTTAAATTTTTATATTTGTCTCGCAAGGTTTTTGAACTTCTGTTAACACTAGTTATTGCATTCATTTCAAGAGCAATTTCGTCCCAAGCCCTATCTTTTTCCCGCCAACTAATTACGTCGCTTTTTTTCAACTCTAAAACGTTTTTATGCTTTTTCACTAACTGTACAAGGATTTCAACCTCGGAGTCTTTAAAATTAGGCGCCCTTTGAACGTCTATTTTCTTTTTCGTTGATGTAAAAGCCATGTTTCGGAATAAAACGCTGTGTGGGTACAAAACTAAAAAATGTTACTACACTTTTTGATGAATTTTTAGGTTATGGCTGTATAACCTCGACATAAAGTCGACGGCGGTAGTATCGGTACCAAAAGCCACCAAACAAAAAAGAAGAAATCAAAATTTAAACTTCGATTTTAAAATACACATTACAGTCCCGTGGTTTAAACCTTGACTTATTATGCGGTTTAAGTCGGAGTTTAAATTAAGGTTTAAGAGAACTTTATAAAATTGGGCCTTATACTATACATGGCCTAGAGACACGAAACTTTCAGGGCATGACAATGATGATATTACCGACCTTATAGAGCCCCCTCGGGGGGCGATTAGGCGCTCTACGCATGCTAGTTTTGCACCGTCACGGAACTGTGAAAAATACACGCCTGCGCACAACATCAGTACGAATGATCCCAATAACCGTTCGGGGACGATACAAAAATTGTTGGTTGGAACAAACATAAAGTTAAGTAAAACACAGTTCAGTGTTTGCTTTCTTCCTTTCTTTACAAAAAAAGGTCAAATATACAGTCCATTAAAATAAATCTAGTCTATGGTACTCAAAGTCCGCAAGTTTTAGGAAAACCTCTGAACCGGAAACGCGGGGTGTTATATGGTTAGCAGTAACAGTTTTAACAATCCGCCCCCTGTCAAACTCGCTAAGTTGACGAAAGTTTGCATTTTTTCGCACTTGGGCATGGTAAACACTTGTAAAACAACGTTTAGAAATGCACTCTTCAAAAATTAGGTATCCACTGGGACTAAAAATTCACTAATCGCCTATCCAGCTAGTATAAAAAAATCAGAAAAAAAAGATTGCGAAACTGATGGCTAAAATTTAATCACGTGGTTTTGTCATGATAAACATGTGTTTTTGTCATGATAAATATGTACACAAAATCAAAATAAAATCATTTTTATTGGGTGTTCGGATTTCTGTGTCACTTAATATATTATGTATAATCACTTTTTAAGCTGGCGTCAGCCAAAAAATTTATGCTTACACGTAATAGTCCATGTGAATTACTTGCTGTGATACCAGTAACTTTTATAAAAGCTATATCCAAATTTAATGCTAATGCTAATAAGATGCGTTGTTATTGTTGTGATTCTCGACGGGTTTTGGAACCCATTTGGGATTATTAGAGGAGCAATAGGGAATATGCATATAACCCAAATAAATATGAAATATTTTTTTTATATTCTCTACATAAATTAAATGTTTATGGCGGTTGCTGTTATTCATTTATTTTGGTCTTTATTAACAAAAAAAAAGGATTGCAAATTTTCGCACGACTTTCAAAACTTGTAAAACGTGATCCCATTGGCTGTGTCGTCAAAGCTGAACTTATGCCTCATCATGAGTATATGGCGAACTCCAGTATTGTAGTCATCGACAAGTCAATAAAAATGGTATTTAATGCGTAACCCATTCAATGAAATATCCCTGCACTTAAAGTAGAAGGTCCCTAAAAATTTTAGGGACCTTATAAATAAGATTTTAGGCTAAAATCTTATTTATGTATACTTCAAGCCGAAATCGGTCCAGGAACCTTTCAATTTTGCAACAAAAATTGGCATTTCTGCGAAATGTTGACTTATTATCATCTTAATAATTTCCAGTAAATAAACTGCAATTCTTTATTTTCATGGCAATCTTCGAAAATTCAAAAATTTTCAAATTTTAGATGTCCCCGATGCAAATAAACCTATTTATTTATAACTTTACCGAAAAAATAAGCGATTTAAATTAGTGGGAGGTATTCCTAGATAATTAACGGATAAAATAAACCCGAAAAGAATCACTAAATAGGGTAAATAGTGTGGAATAATATCGGTTAAAAATAGGATTTGTTGGAAAAAATCAAGAAAATCCGAATTTTACCTTTTAAATACGCTCCTGGATGACCCATTCGGTATTCATTTTACAGTGTGATTATCCCTTTATAAGATAGTGTTGAAACATTGGGAGAAAAATAGATAGGAAAAAATACAGGGTGATTCAAATGTCGAGGGCAAAAATGTAAAAAAAATCTAAATTTAATCGGCGATTGCTCCCTTCCTATAGAGAATGAAGAAACTAAAAATGTGGATAACACATACTTTGACGAGCTCTGTTCGATGACGTATATGGGATTTTAATTTGAACCATTTTGACCCCACAAAAAATTAAATACCGTGAAATATTTGGGTCAAAAATCTAAATTTCCAGTTTTTTCCAAATATTAGGTTTAGGTAAATGTATTGCAAAAAAAGTATTTGAGATTTTAAATTTTCACTTATGAGTCCGTTTTTCGATCTGACGTTTTGTTTTCGAGTTATTAGGTATCAAAGATGGTGTTACGAAACAGTCGCAACAATCCGTAAAATATATTTTTTCCTAAATTTATCAGAGAAATTAATATAAACTTGTTGGTGTTTATTCACATAAAATATTCTAGTTTTAAAAACTAGTTTTAGAACTTCTTGGTGAATTTCCTGGAAATAACAACCTTTGGTCGCGCTTGCCGCCCCATGAGAACGTAAAAATTTGCGATTGGCTAATTGTTGTCAGCAGTGACCAATGGGCTTTGGTTTGAACCTAGACGAGCGTCTTGCTTCTTGATCGGAGCAGTGTTGCCAACGGTCTGATAATTATCAGAATCTACCATAATTTTGGCCATCATTCGCTAATCGATAATGACCCATTATCAACAGCCTAATCTACCATAATTTACGAAAACAGAATTTTAATTTTTTTAAAAATTAATACACAAAGAATGTGCACTACGTTTTTTGTTTTCGAAAAAGGAGGAGACTTTTGGTGCTGCTGTTTGTAATTTTAAGCATGTGGTCGATAGATGGCAGACTGAATTGTCCGGTTTTATAGACTCGAGATAACTTTACCCCGAGAGTTAACCCGCGAATCCACCAATCGCAGACGCCAATTCGAGGGTTAACTCTCGGGATAAAGTTAGCTAGAGTCTATAAAACCGGGCATTACAACTGCAGTGGGAGTCCCACTGTGGGACTCCGCGAGGTAGTAGAATTCTATTTGTCGAGACAAAGCCATATTTTTTCGCTCTGTTTTACGTTCGCTGTCGAATGATCGTCAGACAAAAACAACACGATCGGTTTGTATCGATTATAGAAAACTATAACAACGCGGAGTAGCAATGCGATTCGTCGGTTTTTTAGCTTCGTTGTTCGTTCGTCCGGGTTTCCCTCAGTGAAGCGGCGTCGTAAAAGTAATTTACCTAAATTTGTCCGATTTGTCCGAAACAAATTATGATTGCCTGTGTGTTGTTTATTAGAATAAAGTTTTGAGTTGAAAATTTGTAATATTTGTAAACTTTTTGTTTGGCGAAAGCGCAAGAGCATATAATTTTTAGATAAAAAAACGTTTGGAGGTTAAAGCAATAAATAATAAAATTTGTACAATATGCCTAATCTTTAAAAATACAAAATTTGTTGTACCTATATATAGTATATATTAATTTTTTTTCTGATAATTTCTTCCCCAATCTGATAATTTTTTTATTATTTTCTGATATTTTTACTTTCAATCATTGGCAACACTGGATCGGAGAGGCAGTTCGCCAGGGTTCTCTGATAATTGCATGTTAGAAGCACGTTGCTTGTAAGAATTTACTCCAATTCAATTTCTCTCTCTCTCTCTCTCGTAAAATGCAAAGAAAGTTTAAAATAAGTTTCTTTTCACCTCAATAATTTTATTTCTCGAATATGTAAGAGAAGATTAGAAGAATTTGTTTCCGTTTAAGAATGTGAAAGTGGTTGTTGTTAAAACCAATAGTTAAGTAGAGTGAAGAAATTATTTATTAAAGTAGTGAGAAAAATAACCTGAGTTTTAATTGGACAACAAAAAGCAAATGGTCCTTCGAAAAAGAAAAAGCAAATACAGTTCACATGCACCAGGAAAGAGTGCACCACAGACCACAGATGTTTAGGGTGAAATAACGTCACCCCCAAACAGTTTGATCCTCCAGAGCCGGAAGCTTGTTTGTTAGCTTTGTTCCAGTGCCTACTTAGAAACTAAAAGTGTTCATTGACAAAAACTAGTGTGTCTCAAGTTGGTGTCCATCGGAATTTCAGGTATTTTTGTAGAAACAGACAAGATTGATCTTTGTTAGATTTATTTTAATTTCAAGCTATATCTAGTAAAATAAAAGCTGTCATTTACTAGTGTAACAAAAGTTCATTTCTCAATTTAAGTTGTTGATAGTTTGATAGTGCACACAGAAAATAAGTTGATTACTCACGCAAAACTGTTTTGTATTGGATTTGCGCTACACTCTAATAATAATTTGCTGTTGTTTTTCCTATTTTTTACAAAATGTCTCAAAAGATTTCTGAAGAAGATCTTTTTAAGTTAAGAGGAATAGCAAAAAATAATATAAATAATGCGGAACCATGGATTAAAAAAAAATTACCATTTAGCTTAGAAGAATATGTATATATTGCGTAAAAATCAGTTAGATTGTACATTTCAAGATTATTGTGAGTTTCAAAAAGAACTTGAATTTATAGATTTAGAAAAATATAGTAGTGATAGGGACACGGTGGAAGAAAAATATTTTAAAGTTGCCGCATACATGCTCAATGAAATAAATCATGCTACTATAAATTTTTCTCAAAATTTGCCAAAAGGTACAAGCAAGTCCTGCTGTACCTACAGCGGTTAGTTCTGCAGTTAAATTGCCAGAATTAACTCTTACACATTTTGATGGTAATATAAATAGCTGGCCTAGTTTTATTGAACTTTTTAATACACTACGCATGATCAGACACTTCCAGATGTTCAAAAACTTATCTACCTAAAATCCTCTCTCAAAAAAGAGCCGCTACAGTTGATTGACAACTTAGAGGTTATAGGTACAAGTTTTAAAATTGCTTTGGATATTTTAACTGATAGGTATGAGAATAAATGCCTAATAGTAAATTCACACATAAAATACTTGTTAAATAGTCCTACTTTGACAAAAAATAGTGCACAAAATCTTAGAGATTTTTTAACTCAGATTAAAAGCAAGATTGCTGCTGTTAATAATTTTAATATCAGTGATAAACTTGCCGATCTAATTTTGGTACAAATTTTTTTACAAAAACTCGACTTCAATTTAAAAAAAATCCTTTCAAAGTGAAAGAAAAATAAAAGAATATCCTACACTTACAGAGTTTCTTCAGTTTATAGAAAAGAAATGTTCAGTTTTAGAAAACTTAGCCTTTGATGAAAAACTAAGTGAAAAATCTTTTCAAAAGAAAAGTTCTCATTATGGTGTACAACTCAATATCAAAATAATTTTTATAAATGTTTTATGTGCCAAAGTAACACGCACAAAATATACTCTTGCTCAAAATTTCTGACTTTAAGCCCTACTGAACGCACAAAATTAGTTAAAGAAAAGACGCTTGTTTAAATTGTTTGGCTTGTGGACATATGGGCAGTGAGTTCAAGTCATTATCTACTTGTATGAGTTACAAGCAAAAACATCACACGTTATTGCACTTTAAAAGGAATGAAGACCAAAATAAATTTTCTCATTCAAATAATTACTCAAATAACCCTTGTGTAAGGCCGCAAATATCCCAAGGTCAATCTCAGACTCAGAGTTCTCAACATTCTAATATACCTCAAAATAATTACAGCACTCAGTACTCAAACACACTTCAAAATAATTCAAGATCACAATTCTCAACCCCACCTCCAATAAATCAAAGACCACAATTCTCCGAGCAATTCTCCGACACATCTCAAAATGTTCGTAGAACTCCACCTCCAAACTCTCAACATAGTCAAATACACAATTCTCAAAATGCTGCTAGCAGTATGCAAAATGGAACCCACACTGATTCCACGTCTCTTTCTGCGTTTTCAGCAAACAAGGAAGTTTTGTTGGCGACCGCCTGTGTCACAATTTACGATGCTCAGAACAAACCGGTAACTACTCGTTGCTTAGCTGACTCTGGTAGTCAGACCTCGTTTATAACAGAGGATCTCGTCGAAAAATTAAATTATATTCCCTACAACAAAACACTACAGATATCTGGTAAGGTAAAGGTGGGTAACTGGGACCTAGTTTTACAACTTGCAGACTTATTCATTCTAGATCTTTTGACTTCCCAGCCAGCACAAAAACATTCTGGGGATGTTAATGAAAGTTACATTGCGATTTAAAACCTCCACCGCAATGTACTTTTTATGTATTCCAGAACGTTTGTGGTACCTCGAAATGTCCGCTTCACGACGCATTTAGTAATACGTTACATGGAGGTTTCATTGTGATATTCATGGTACTTTAGAATCGCCAAGGAAAGGCTTGATAAAACCTCGCCAGAACATCGCATCGCATGTTCTGGCGAGGCGACGATGCTAAAGTACCACAAAAATCACAATGGAACCTCCACGTGACAACAGGCATGCAATATGCCAGAAACATTATTTAAGGAAGTGCCTGCAATTGCTTCTCAAGTAGTTTATTCCACATTTCGAATTAATACCAGTGGCGGCTGGTGAAATTTCGAAGTTGTATATCTCTGTTCCTACTTACAGGACCCGTGCCAAATTTAGGGGTTTTAATAGTGAGCCCACTGGGAATGTTTTGGTAAAGAAAAAAACATTTTGTAATTTGCGAAAAAAAGTTGAATTTTTGGTGTGCCCCTAAGAAAAAAATGAACACGTTGTTCGGACTTAGCTAAGAATTCTAAGTTCAAAGCGTGCATGATCCACCGCGCAAGAGATTCCTACGTCTAGAAGACGACGAGAGGTTGTTATGGAAATGAATAGACAGACGTCAAGAAGAATAATAAGTTTTTGTTTTTATGGTATTCCATGTTATAATTTTATAATAAAATC
Organism: Philopedon plagiatum; assembly: GCA_963971165.1. Lineage (NCBI taxonomy): Eukaryota > Metazoa > Arthropoda > Insecta > Coleoptera > Curculionidae > Philopedon > Philopedon plagiatum. Next base: position 33,311,757 of record OZ020194.1, read on the forward strand.
CATTAGTATAAATTAAAAAATACAGTCCATTTAATTGTATCCAGAACATTGGTCCAAAAGAGCCGAATTAGCAATTGGTTATTTGTGCAAGATTGAAAAGGAAGCCGTCATTGTCATTGTGTGAAGCTGCGTGTTGGGAATTCAGGAGGTGCTCACTGTATTATATGGTTTATTGAGTACTTAGTCCTCAGGGAGTTCCTTAAACCTCAGTAAGTCCGTCCCTTTATATTGATTCCCTAATTCCTTAGGTGTATTTTATATACCTTTTATCCTGTTTTTGCCTATTTAATTTGATTTAGTATGGCCAACGAGGAGCAGATGGCTGCGGCCAAGGCGGAAATGGGGATATTAGTTCAAAAAAGGGGTATACTTAAGGGTAGATTGACGCGTTTTGAAACGTATTTTAATAGTTTGGATTTAAATAGTATAGATGATTTGATTGTTTCGCAATTAAATAGTCGGATAGAAAAGATTAGTCCTGTTTGGGATGAGTTTAACGATATTCAAAGTCAGATTGAAATTTTGGACGAAAAAACCGACGAGACAGAATGTCAAAATTTTGAGGATAAGTATTTTGAATTGATAAGTAAAGCTAGCGCAATCTGTGATAAATTTAAACAACATTCCAATAACTCGACAGTATCTTCTCCTCAAAACAACGGCCCTAACAATATTAATTTTAAGTCTGTTGTAAAGCTGCCTCCCATACAGATTCCGACATTTAAAGGCAATTATGAAAACTGGTTAAATTTTACAGACAGATATTCAAAAATTATATTATCTTAGATCTTCATTGGACAAGGATCCATTACAGTTAATTAACTCGGTGGAAATTTCGTCACAAAATTATAAAATTGCTTGGAACCTATTAGCTGATAGGTATGAGAACAAAAAAATTATAGTGCATAACCACTTAAGAGCTATTTTTGAATATCCACCGGTAGTAAAAGAGTGTCATACTAGTTTAAGACATTTATTTGACAATGTTAATGAGCATTTACATGCCTTAAGTTCTATGGGCGAAGAAACTGAGTATTGGGATCGCCTTATGATTTACATAGTGTCAAATAAGTTTGACAGCGTTACAAAAAGAGACTGGGAGTCATGCCAATATAATGGTGATTTGCCTACTTGGAATGATATGAAAACCTTTTTAAAAAATAAGTGTGAAATTTTGGAAAAATTAGAGTTTAGTAAAAATAAACCAAACAAAGGTTTTGCATACAAACCCGGCCACAGTTCTTCTTTTCCGGCGTTGGAAAAGCCAAAAACATCATGCTATAACTGTAAGGAAGAACATGGTATTACTTCTTGTCCTATGCTTTTAAATTTAAATGTATCAGACAGGAGAAGTTTAATTAAAAGGCTAAGACTTTGTTTAAATTGTTTCCGTCCCGGTCATTCTTTTTGGCAATGCCGTTCTCAAAAGTGTAATAAATGTAAAATACCACATAATGTATTATTACATATTGAAAATTATTCTGGTGTTAAAAATGACTCAAATATTGGTACGGTAAGTAATGCTGCAAGTCCTGCCACCGAGTCAAATTCGTTGGATTCCTCTCGAAGCGCGTCGAGTGCCGTCATTCATGCGGGAGTCGGCGAAATCCGCGAGAGCGTCAGCAGCCAGATAATTCTTGAGTGCAACGTTGCCAATAATAGTGGTAAGTCTCAGGTCTTATTGTCAACAGTAGTTATTAAAATATTTATTGACGACACATTTATTTTATGTCGTGCATTGTTAGACAGTGGCTCAGGTTGGTTGAGCAATTTTATTTCAGAATCATTAAGTAAGAGGCTTAATTTAACACCAAATAAAATAAATCATGTTGTAAGAGGTGTTGGTTTGTCATTATCGAAAGTAAATGAACAGGTTAATATTTGTATTGGATCTTGTTATAATAACTTTAAAGTTAATATTAATTGTCTGATTTTGCCTCAGATAACTGATAAGTTGCCATTATTGTATTTTGACAAAAATATTTTGAATATTCATAGTAACATACAACTAGCCGATCCAAATTATAATATACCGGGAGAAATCGATATGTTGTTGGGCTCTGGCATATTTTGGAATATATTTTGTTTAGGGCAAGAGCGTTTAGGCAAGAATTTACCTGTTTTACAAAATAGTGAATTGGGTTGGATTATAGCTGGACCTTTATGTTTAAATTATAAGTCAAAGTGTAACTTCTCTGTTGCTCATTTAAATATTAATGAAAGCTGTTCTTTAGATAAACATATAGTTAAATTTTGGGAACTAGAGGAAGTAAATAATAGTCAGCCCTTGTTATCTAAAAGTGAAGAGATCTGTGAAGAAAACTTTAAGAAAACTACTATTAGAGATAAAACAGGTAGATTCATAGTTGAGATGCCGTTTAAAGTTTCGGTAACCAAGTTAGGTAATAGTAGAAAGTTGGCTTTAAGCAGGTTCCAATCTTTGGAGACTAAATTAGCAAAAAATTTGGAATTAAAAGCGGAATATTCAAAATTTATGAATGAATATATAGATTTGGGACACATGAAAAAACTTGATATGAAAGATGATGATGGTAAAGGATTTTATTTACCGCATCATGCGGTCATAAAGACTAGTAGTTTGACTACTAAATGTAGGGTGGTTTTTGATGCATCAGCAAAATCCTCTTCAGGACTAAGTTTAAATGACGTTCAATACTGCGGACCAAAGCTACAGCAAGATATATTCTCTATTTTATTAAGATTTCGGAAATATGCTTTTGTCATGACTGCTGATGTATCAAAAATGTATAGGCAAGTGTTAATGAGTAAAGATCATACTAAGTACTTAAAAATATTCTGGCGACAGGAGCCTAGTGAACAATTAGTGTTATGAATTGCAAACTGTTACATATGGTACTGCATCTGCACCTTATTTACCGGTAAGATGTCTGATTGAGTTGGCTATTCAAAATAAGTCTAAATTTCCAGTTGCAAGTGCAGTAATTTTAAATGATTTTTATATGGATGACTTGCTAACTGGTGCAGACACAGTAACTGAACTTGTAAATATACAAAAGGATGTTTCATATATTTTATCTACGACAGGTTTTGGGCTTAGAAAATGGCTTTGTAACAATAAAAATCTATTAAGGGATTTTAGACTTAATAACGATTTAGATGTGAGCGTGTTACATATTGGTGAAAATGAACAAAATAAAACTCTGGGTATATATTGGAATGCTAACAGGGATTTAATCCAGTTTGTAATAAACTCTGATATGAATGAAAGGTGTGTTACAAAACGAACCATTTTGTCACTCATGTGTCAAATATTTGACCCTTTGGGTTTACTGGGACCCGTCGTTATTACAGGAAAATTAATTATTCAGGATTTATGGAAGTTAAAAAGTGATTGGGATGATCCTGTGCCCCTTGAATTACATAATCAGTGGTCTAATTTCATAAAGGATTTAAATATTATTAATAGATTCAATATTCCTAGAAATGTTTGTTTCTCAGAATGTGTAAAAATAGAATTACATGGTTTTTCTGATAGTAGTGAAAGGGCATATGGCGCTTGTTTATATATAAGATGTATATTTTTATCTGGTAGGATAACATCTAATTTATTATGTGCTAAATCGCGTGTTAGTCCTCTTAAGCAAGTTAGTCTGCCCCGGCTAGAGTTATGCGGTGCCGTTTTGTTGGCTAATCTGGCCGACAAATCTTGTAAATCACTAAAAATTGATTTTAGTAAAAAGTATTTCTGGTCTGATTCAACGATTACATTATGCTGGATAAAAAATGAACCTACCAGGTGGAAAACATTCGTTGCAAACAGAGTTAGTGAAATTCACAGCTTGACAGATTCTAAGGATTGGTACCATGTAGAGTCAAATAATAACCCTGCTGACTTATTGTCACGTGGTATGTCTCCTAAACTTCTAAAAGATAATAGTTTGTGGTGGTCTGGTCCAGATTTTCTTTTGTTTCAAAAAGAAAAATGGTGCTCAAATCTTTGTCCTGATAATGTTGATGTTCCGGAACAAAGGGTGTCTTGTAATATTGCTACAGAAGTAGCAGAAAAAAATAGTATTGTTAACTTTCTTTTAAGTAAATATTCATCTCTTTATAAAATTCAGAGAGTTTTGGCTTATATTTATAGATTTATTCAAAATGCTAAATGTAGGAAAGAACAAAGAAATTTTGAGTCCTTAAGTTCAAATGAACTAGACAACGCTCTTAATGTGATAGTTTTGGTAGTGCAAAGGGAATCCTTTGTAGACGATTATAATTGTTTAAGTAAAGGTAAGCCTTTAAATCAAAAAGAGTAAAATTTTATCTCTTAATCCGTTTTTACATAATAATTTAATAAGAGTAGTGGATGTAAAAACGTCATCCGGAATATTCAGACGATCCGTTAATAGTATTTGTGGTTTACCAATTGACTATTAATTTTTGCTTTTATTGCAATGTATATTGTTGTAGTAACTTGTAAAGATTGTAAAGTATTGTGTTGAAGAGACTAGAATTCTTCAAGGTGGGCGGAATGTTCGGGCTTAGCTAAGAATTCTAAGTTCAAAGCGTGCATGATCCACCGCGCAAGAGATTCCTACGTCTAGAAGACGACGAGAGGTTGTTATGGAAATGAATAGACAGACGTCAAGAAGAATAATAAGTTTTTGTTTTTATGTTATTCCATGTTATAATTTTATAATAAAATCCATTAGTATAAATTAAAAAATACAGTCCATTTAATTGTATCCAGAACACACGTCTAGGTATTTTATTTATTATTTTTTTACACAAATTTTACATCATTTTGTCGACAGTTTTTAAATTTTGATGGAAAAAAATTTGTTAGTAGAAAGTTAGTCATTTGAATTTTTTTAAACCTAAAATATAATTAAAAAAAAAATCAAATTTTAAAAATTTAAAAACTGTCGACAGAATGATGTAAAATCTGTTTAGAAAAAATAATAAATAAAATACCTATACGTGTTCATTTTTTTCTTAGGAGGGGCACACCCAAAATTCAACTTTTTTTCGCAAATTACAAAATATTATTTTTCTTTACCAAAACATTCCCAGTGGGCTCACTATTAAAACCCCTAAATTTGGTACGGGTCCTGTAAGTAGGAACAGAGATATACAATTTTGAAATTTCACCAGCCGCCACCGATTAATACAGTGTGGTCTGTAAGTACATGGAGCAACAGTGGATTCCTGGTATCAAAATATCGCGATTTAGCCAAACTTACCTTCTACTGAAAGTTGATATTAAAGAGATAAAAGTTTTAAAAAGTAAAAGTTAAATCTCGACTTTTTCCAATATTTTTAAAATTTGATCCAAAAATTGCTTTCAAAACTTATAGATTTTTTTAAACATGAAGCGTACCTGAACAAACAACAATGTTGAGGATGGATTTTTTTTACCCTATACTGAAGGCAAATCTATTTAAAATATTGAAAAAAAAACTGAAACTCATATTTTAACTATACCACACCTCATATATTTTCTGGTATCAAACTTTAGACAATAAGTTTAGCTAAATCGTAAAACTTTAATCAGAAATTTACTGCTACTCTGAGCACCATTACTTATGGACGACTGTTTTGCTCAGGTTTCAGGCTCCTGAACCTGAAACAAATTACTTATCACAAAATAAATGAAATAGCAAAGAAATCGTAACCGTGCGTCTTAACCAAAAAATCAGTAAGTAATTTAAAAACCTTCCACTTAACAAAAATAAAACATTTTAGAATTTTTAAGAAATGTACATTTTATTTATATAAAACAAACCAACCAACTCAACCCAACCATCCCATGGCAACCCGGAAAACAAAAACAAATCTATTCACAAAACTATTTTTAAAATATTCGTCCCTAGGCTTTACAAATATATCTTTAAACAGGATTGCAAAAAACACAAAACTTAAGAAAACTCTGGCAGTGATAGGACGGCTAGTGTCTCCTCCTGGGATACGGGCAAATCTACTGTGGAGGTCCGGTCTGGTGATAACTTAAATATGTATGACATTGAGATTCTTCTTAGCGCGGGGAAACCTGGAAAAGGTAGTTTCAATAGTAAACAATATCCCTTTTAGGCCAGTCCTCAGACCCACATAATCGATTTAAAAATTTGTTAATTTCTAGTCTCTCTAATATTGCTACTGTGAACTATTTCCCTACAAAACACTCAAACTAGAAACAAAATACATACTATTGTTTTTTTGAATGCCGTTCTCTTCTCTGTTTGGCATGGCAGAGCCATTCTGCTACATAATTTTCAAATTCTTTTTGGGTTGTATTCATTTTCTGATTGACCACTCCTGAAAATTCAGGGCGTCCAGTTATTAACTTTTCTTTGCAGAGATACTGAGGGGATAGACTAACAAAACTGAGACTTTTACTATGCAATTTAACTCATTATTTTGACCCGAAGTATGTTTATATTATTTTATATAATGATGTGTCTCCTATTTACAGTGCAAAGTTTCATTTTTCGATGTCAAAGATATTATTATATTTAGTACTTACGAAACATTACTTTGAATACAGGCAAGTTTCCGACCTCAAAGTTATGTTTTCGGCCTGTCCATGAGCAGATTTCTGCCAGGGAGTCAGTCAAAAATGCCCTCAACATTCTGTATGTAAAGTCTTTTCCATCACTTCCCCCAATAAACTGCAAATAAAACACATTATTCAGGTTTTTTCTTTTAAATTTCATATTCACTTTTAAATGTAAATATGTCTTACTTGATTCAGAATATGTTATAGTGAGTTGTAACACTGAGCCACTATAATACATGTTAATACAATCAAAAAACTTACAAAATTCTTTTTTTCTTCCTCATTATCTCTTACTTCTTTATTTAATTCCTCCAGATCAGATAGACCCTTTAGGGGTAATGCAGAAAATTCTACTGCGTCTTCTTTCTTTTTTAAAATTTCCGGAATTTTTTCTTTTATTTCCATTATATCGATTTGGACATTAATCGTCAGGTTGGTCAGTTTGTCTAACTTCTCATGCATTATGGACAAGTCATTGTCTGTAAAGCAAAAAATATAAAAGAATGCGCTTTACTTAACATATAATTATCTTTAATTTAATTTCAGATGACATGAGTTACATTAGAATTTATCAAAGCAATACCAGGTTAGATGTGCCCTTCATACTGAATAAAAATATTAGAAGACAGAAGTTCCACTAGGCAATGTCAACATATTATCAGTCTAAACCAAGCTTGTACATTATTAACCATATGAAAATATACATACCTGAAACAAGCGTGTGAGATGTAAAAGACCCTACAAAAGATAGACATAATTAATGTTAAGATACAATCAATAGTGTTTTAAATAAAATCACTTCCATAACAAAACAGTCTACCTACTCATAGGACTAATAACATTTTTAGCAGAAAAAATAATTGTCTTTCTCTACAAACACATAAAGTGAATTTTCTTAATAGTAAATAATTTTTCTTTAAGTCAACAAGAATATACATACCTTTATTCTGTTCATTGCTGGTCTCTGATCCGATAACCTCTGATTGAGTTTTGTTGACATCTTCATCAAACATTAAACTTAAAAATGTAGGTTCAACCGGAGCTTCACTTGCAGCATCTAAAAAACATTTTAAAATTTAAGATTTAACTAAAAACGACAAAACTGTTGCTTTTGTTTACTGTTTTATCATACCCTTTTTAGCTAGTCTTTTCTTTTGTTGTGCCTTTTCTTCTTCTTCTGCTGGGGAAAAATAATCTCTTTCTTTAATTGTCCTGAAGCCTCGCCCAACGTTTTCTTTCGAAATCCCTTTTGCTTTTTCCTTCGCTTCAGCAAGGGTTTCTTAAAAAATATATGCAGATCAATGAAAAAAAAAATAAGTAGTAATAATAAAGTGACACTTTATTATTACTACTTATTATATAAACACCAATTTTTAAACAGATAAAAAAACATACCACAGTGACATTCAACCTCTATGGGATACTCATCCCAATCTTCTTGGGGATCAAATTTCTTTGAAATATATATTGATGCGTATTTCTCAGGAGGCCATTTGCAAAAGGTATTATCTCTAACTAACCATGATGATGGTACCTCCGATACTACTTCACCATCACTCTCTGTTTCTTCTTGAACAAATTTTACAACCGCATATTCCATTTCTAGCATAAAAAATAGCAACAAAGAAAATGTTTCAAGAAAAGAAAATTTTCAACAAAAAAACAATGGAAGTGTTTAATTTTAAAACTGTTGGTTATTGTCTATATACCAACTGTTTTATTATTTATTCTTAGAAAATTTTATTCTTTATAAAATTGATGCACAATTCCAAACCTCCAAATAATATATATATATATATTATTGCAGGATCTGGTTTACCTTTAAAATTTGAAAAACTAAAAACAGCTCGGCAGCATGTATTTCAAAGTATTAAAAAATAATTACAAAGACTGCTTACAATTTAACTTCTTTGATATCAAAATTTAGCAGCGAAATTTTTACATTTTTTTGTTTACTATGTATTTTATTCTGTATGCCCCGGCAATTTTTTAATTTTAGGAATTTATCCTATAATAAATTACAATGAAACATTGTCAAGCATATTTTTAAGAGTGGAATCCGGAAAAATCTGCCTTGCAGAGCCTCGTTTCAGGATGGGCTTTTTAAAAACTACGCAATTTTAGAACAATTTAGAGACATGTATTGAAAGCTAAAATGTTAAGCTCCGATCTAACATATTTTTTATTAGAAACTTTGGCCTCATTGTCATGTAATCAACAAACAAAAATAATATCAATTTAAAAACTTTTGGCACAAAATCTAACAAAAATGGGTTCGATCCGAGATTAAATTACGAGAATTGTTTTTAGAAAGTTTCAACCGAAAAAATGCCTTTATTCGGCCAATATCCATCCAAAACTAAATATTATATCATATGGTCGATATTTTTCCGCCATATTTAATTTCACGGACTGGTGGTTACTTAGACAAGAACCAGGCAAACGTTCAGCCCCTGTTTTAAAGAGGCCGGCGCAATAGTTTGTTTACAGTTTTCTATAAGATTTGGGAGAAAGATGTATGTATACACGGTGTCCCATATAAGAATGCACACTACAGGGATCTCGTAAACCAGAAGAGATACAAAGATGATTAAATTAGAGAAAAGTTGCGCTTTGCTGAACCCTTCAAAGTCACGATTCGAAATCTAAAAAAATCCGATTACTTCCGAAGATATTTGGGAAAAACCGAATTTTCCCGATTTCGTTTTTATTTTTTTCTGACTCTATTTAAAAAGATATTACAAAATAAATTTCACATTCTCATTGCCACTTTTTCTGCTCTACAAGCCGGCGTTCTTAGATTTTCAATGCGACGTTTCGTTTCTTGGCAACCATCATCAACTTAATTTTTTTAAATAGTCGAAAAATTTTGTTTTATCCCTAAAAAATTCTAATTTTAATTCTAAATCCCACGACATACCGCTTCTTACATTTATCCGACGTTTCGGACGAAAAAATCATCATCAATATTATTTGATGATTATTACGAAGGAACGAAACGTCGGATCAAAAATCGAATTGCGTTATCATGTAGAGGAGAAAAAATTACATGGGAATGTGGATTTTATTTTGACCTGTCTTCTTTTGTGAAATCAGAAAAAAATTAATTGCCAAAATTTATGTTTAAAATTTCAAGAATTCGTAGATTTTTTCTGATTCTACTGTAAGAGATAGATTAAAATAAATTTTACATTTTTATTGTCGTTTTTCTCGTCTACAATATGACGTCATTCAATTTTTGATTCTACGTTTTGGCTTTTCTCGACCATTATCAACTTTTTTTTAAATAATCGGAAAATTTTATTTTAAAACAGTTAAAAAAAGTTGATAATGGTCGAGAAAAGCCAAAACGTAGAATCAAAAATTGAATGACGTCATGTTGTAGAGGAGAAAAACGAAAATACAAATGTAAAATTTATTTTAATCTATCTCTTACAGTAGAATCAAAAAAAATCTACAAATTGTTGAAATTTTAAACATAAATTTTGGCAATTAATTTTTTTTCTGATTTCACAAAAGAAGACAGGTCAAAATAAAATCCACATTCCCATATAGTTTTTTCTCCTCTACTTGGCAACGTAATTAGATTTTTGATCCGACGTTCCGTTCCTTCGTAATAATCATCAAATAATATTGATGATGATTTTTTCGTCCGAAACGTCGGATAAATGTAAGAAGCGATATCTCGTGCGATTTATAATTAAAATTAGAATTTTTTAAGAATAAAACAAAATTTTTCGACTATTTAAAAAAATGAAGTTGATGATGGTTGCGAAGAAACGAAACGTCGTATTGAAAATCTAAGAACGCCGGCTTGTAGAGCAGAAAAAGTGGCAATGAGAATGTGAAATTTATTTTGTCATATCTTTTTAAATAGAGTCAGAAAAAAATAAAAACCAAATCGGGAAAATTCGGTTTTTCCCAAATATCTTCGGAAGTAATCGGATTTTTTTAGATTTCGAATCGCGACTTTGAAGGGTTCAGCAAAGCGCAACTTTTCTCTAATTTAATCATCTTTGTATCTCTTCTGGTTTACGAGATCCCTGTAGTGTGCATTCTTATATGGGACACCGTGTATACGTTTAATATATTATGAGTAATATACAGTGTACCAAATAAAATAATTTCTGATTTCTGATGGTAAAGTTTATAAAATTGGAGTAAATTTTTTGATAACAGATATAAAGTATGACCCGAGAAGAACAAATCGACGAGAAGCGACAGCTTTGTCGGAACCTTTGAGTTTGCTGGGGTCGATTTTCGTGACCGTCGAACACCATAATAACACTGCACGAAAGTTAAAATCGGTCCGTCAGGTCCCTATTAACACTGCTGAACCATTGATGTGGTATTAGTAAGAGGGCAAATTTTAATGTATGTACTTACCTTAGACAGTCTTGTGAAATGAAGAGACTGACTCCAGAGCCAGTTTTTAAAAAAGAGCCAGGAACTGCACAAGAATATCCAACCATGTCTGTCACATAAGCGCACACAACTAAAATATACACATAGTCTTCTAAACACTAGAAATACACTATGCAACTGTTGTAAGAAGTAAAATAGTAAATAAAAAACTTGCCAAAACTATGTGTATATTTTATTGGATTGGCATCCCATCCTGTATAATTATTGAACAAACCAAGTTCTATGGTAAGATGTAACTAGTTTTACACCTATTTACAGTGTGTGCACGATACTTTGGTGACAGCGCTACTTACTTACGGCCCCATGTCAATCTAATCCACTGATATCTTAGCGATCCTTTGGCGAAAGCGCTTTTTTCTTTCGCCAACCCTTTTAGAATACTCCACTCTACCCTAATCCACTAGTGTTTTTAGTGCCTCTTTGGCGAAAGCGCAAATATGCCTTTTGGACACTCACCCTTCTATATAATCCACTGATATCTTAGCGATCCTTTGGCGAAAGCGCTTTTTTCTTTCGCCAACCCTTTTAAAATACTCCCCTCTACCCTAATCCACTTGTATTTTTAGTGCCCCTTTGGCGAAAGCGCAAATATGCCTTTTGGACACTCACTCACCCTTATGCAATATAGGGGAAGGAGGCATTGACACTATAATATGTAGTGTTGGGATCACTCGAGTGAAAAATAACCTATCATCCGGTTTTTTCAATAACCTGAATCATCCGGTTATCATCGGCTATAATTCGAGTGACGAAAAATCGGTTTTTATTTTCCAACACGTCTACAATTAGTTGCTGATTTACCTACTACCGAGTTAAATCACTCGATTCTCGATCGTCGCGCCTTCAAGGTCGCGTCGCAAGTAGTGTTGGGATCACTCGAGTGAAAAATAACCTATCATCCGGTTTTTCAATAACCTGAATCATCGGTTATAATTCAAGTGACGAAAATTCGGTTTTTACTAAACTACATATACATTTATCAATATAAAAGAACCATTGTTCGGCTCGCCACAAAGCACAACGGAGACTAGACTGACGATAAAGATAAATAAAAAATATTGAATTCTAAGAACTTTTAACCCTTTGCTTCAACACCGATGTATGTAAACATTCGCATTCGAATTCGTGTGAAAAACCGACGAGTGATAAATTAGTTTTTAAAATAAAATCATTTGAATTCTCAGTAGTCAGTAATTCTCAATACAAATGCTGTAGATGAACGATGAACCGTCAGGGGATGTCCTAATTTATTGACCAAAATAAAAATCAATTGACCAGGGGTATAGATTAAGCGAATCAATACCAAACTTAGTAAAAAAATTTTTCGTCCCAAGCTTTATCACCCACCCTAATTTCAAGTCGATGGCCCCTAAAATAGGGGTACTTTGCTCTTGGCATTTTTCATTAAAATTTATTGACTGGCGGTCAAAAATGAGACAATCTTCACCAAACTTGAAAACATGATTGTATGCACCAACCTTTAACTCCAAACACGATTTGATGACGTTAGCCCCTAAAATAAGGGCACTTTACTCTTGAAAATTTTCAACTAAGCTTCTTGACCGGGGGTCTGTATTAAACCGATTCTTACCAAACACTGCAAAATTATTACACGTAACAAGCTTTACCATCCACCATAATTTCAACTCGATGGCCCTTAAAATAGGGGCTATTGGCATTTTTCATTAAAAAATTTTTTCATAAAATTTTCAAGAGCAAAGTGCCCATATTTTAGCGGCTAACGTCATCAAATCGTGTTTGGAGTTAAAGGTTGGTGCATACAATCACGTTTTCAAATTTGGTAAAGGTTGTCTCATTTTTGACCGTCAGTCAATAAATTTTAATGAAAAATGCCAAGAGCATAGTACCCCTATTTTAGGGGCCATCAACTTCAAATTAGGGTGGGTGATAAAGCTTGGGACGAAAAACAAATTTACTAAGTTTGATATTGATTGGCTTAATCTATACCCCTGGTCAATTGATTTTTATTTTGGTCAATAAATTAGGACATCCCAACCGTCAGTATTAATATTAGTATTCGAGTGAAAAACCGGTTATCATCCGGTTTTTAAAATCACTTGAATACTCAGTAGTCGGTTATTAAAATAAGTCGGTTATTCCCAACACTAATAATATGACCTTCTTACACCACCTTACACAATTCCCCTAATACACACACACACCATTAGTGCCTTTCTGACACCTTGACCACACTCAATATACGTCACTGATAAATAGGTCTACTTCTCCGTGTGTGTATTCACTTCAACACCGGAGTTAAGTTAAGAAAAAGTTGAAATAAGGATTACTATACTTGGGTTGAGGTTACCTACTTTTACATTACGACCGTATTGCAGTTCGTTTAAGAATTGCTATACTTATTTCAAGTTTATTTGTTTTTCTCTCACGCTAAGAAAGTTCTTGTTTCAACAATTACAATACTTCGTTTACTCGTATTTAGTATTGAAAGAAGTATAGATATGCGTATTGTGTTACGAATAACATGCCTTTTGGAAGGACTATACTTGCTCTTGCGGATATACAAGACTAAGCTATCCTTCACTGAAGACTATTATCTTGACTCTCTGTTTTTCAGTGTAATGCGTTTAAAGTTGAATGATCTCTCTAGATATATCAAATGTGTGGGAAAATGTTTGGATATTATGAAAATTCTGATATTGCCTAGTTAATGTCAATTATTTTGCAGCAGTTTATTGTTACACCCTGTACAAAATATTAACATGACACAAAAAAAACCTATATTCAGGTATATCTAATAAACATTTGCCCTCTCACTAATACTATATCAATGGTTCAGCCACAGCTGTGGTTCAGCAGTGTTAATAAAAACTCAGCCCGACGCACTCATTTCGAGTTTTTCAACAAATTTTGGGCGATAAAAATGTCACTTCTCAAAACTGATATAAGATATATTTCTTTTAGCATGCGGTGCATTACTTTTTTATAAATGAATCTGATGAGTTCTGCTAAATAAATATAAAAATTATTTATTTGGCGACATAATTAACGGCGGCCAAAATTAACCGACAAACAACACAAAATTTATTGTTTTGCTTGGAATAACCCTTATACCTACATAATGTATATTTCTCTTCGTGCACGAAATGAAATAATCTCAGAAATAATGCGTAAAAAAGATAATCAGTAGTAATAGTAAATGAACGATTCCTACCAAAATATTATTTGGACTTGGTTGAAAAAGTACCCTAAAAAATAATTTCTGATCATATTATTATTTATAGTAAATGAAAACCTTGAATCACACTCGCATTTTATTTGGTACATATGTTACGCTCAATAGTCGAATTCGGGCAATGCCCGAAAAAAATACGCAAAACTAGTTTTGAGCAACGAATATTTCCCAAACCCGAAATTTTATTTTTATACGGTTATTGAGCATTACAAAATAAGCAGAACTAGTTTTGCGCAATTTGAAATGTACAAAACTAGTTCTGTACATTTCTGAATGGCCAGCACTAGTTATGCTTTTTTCATTTAATCAGCGCGAAGCGTCCGAATAAAATAAAGTTGGAAATGTTATTTAAATAATATATTTTATTTAAATACTGACAAATACAACAACAAATAAAACTTTATTCTTAGACAGATATTCAGTTAAGTTTAAAAAATTATTTATTTGAACAAGAGCTTGAATGAAGGCACTTAGAATTGCAGATGACATTCTTTTTTCGACAAGAACATGCTCTATTAATACACTTTTTACTGCACATACATGAAATAAAACCTTGTGTAGATCCAGAAATATCGGAGGATGCAGTTCTAAGTGATATTTCTTTGTCGCACAAACGAAATAAATTCAAAACAAAAAACAACAACATAACCCTACTCTTTATTTGGGTTTGGGAGTCTGTAAAACAAGCCTAACTAGTGCTGGCCATTCAGAAATGTACAGAACTAGTTTTGTACATTTCAAATTGCGCAAAACTAGTTCTGCTTATTTTGTAATGCTCAATAACCGTATAAAAATAAAATTTCGGGTTTGGGAAATATTCGTTGCTCAAAACTAGTTTTGCGTATTTTTTTCGGGCATTGCCCGAATTCGACTATTGAGCGTAACACATACACGGTATAATATGATTCCAAATTTATTACTTTGCATGAACGAGCGGAGCGCCATCTGTCAATCAATAGACAAAGTAGCCATAAAATACAAACTTACGCCTTTGTGGGTTAGTTGTACACCTGTAAAATTCATTTTCCAAATAATTTTATAAAATAATATTGTAGGTGCCATCTACAAAATATATAAGGGAGTAATTGTCACTTACTTTTGACGGTTAATTCTAGTCAGATTTTGAGCGACCAAAGTCCCGTCTTAAACTTTACTGTATATAGTATCCAGGGTCAATCCCAACAATAGTAATGTAATAATAATACAATTTTCGAGGAATTAATATGAAAGGTTTTGATTTGTTGCAAACTCTTGACCACACTGTATAGAAATAAGATTATTAAATTTAAATTAAAATAATTGGAACTAGGACAAATATCAGACTTTTGTACATCCATGACCACTAAATTAGGCCCCAATCTAACACGAGAAGAAAAGTGGAGCACCTTTTTAGTTTGAGCAAAAATGAGATAACTGTTTTAGCGTAACAACGGAAAAACTATAGTTTAGGGCAAAATGTAAAATTTATCTTGTTTTTATCATCCAACATTTTCCTTGAGAGCAGAGTAAAAATAGAACATGGGAAAACCAGGAGCAAAACAAAATCTATATGTTTTCAGTGTGGAAAAAACAAGTTAATAGTTATCTTATTTTTTGTTTTATTTTTTAGTCAATTTTTGCCATAACATAGTTATTCCGTTTTTTGTGCAAATGTTTGGTTATCTCATTTTTGCTAACACTAAAAAGATTTATGCTTTTACTCCCAGCATGTCAAATTTTTGTAGTAAGTTAGCTTTTCTTTAGAGTATTTCTGATGAATGTGTCAATGGCATTGCTACCAAAAGATCTTGGTAAGGAAGGACCATAACTTTACAAAAAATATCTTCCATTTTAACTAAACTGAAACACGATTCCTCCAAAGAACATAAATATATTCCCAAGATCTTAGAATCAAGTGGTTCAGTAAAAAAACTCTGCTTGGGATTCAGGTGCTTGCCTTTTATAAGAATTACATTATCCTGTTTTATTACTTCTGACACTGCCAAATATTGGCCATTCTTTAACATACAGTAATTATTTGGATGTTTACTAGATAGAACAAATGTTTTAAATTTTATTTCTACATAGTTTTTATTGAAATAAATATTTCCAAGGTTGGTACTCTTTTTAAGTCTTACATCTTGTTCGCTAAGCCTTTTAATTAATTGCTGTAAAGGTTTACCAGATCGAACACAAATTTTCTGTTTAATTTGAAACATATAGTTTTCAGGAGGAAATGCACTAAAATTATCCAGACAGCCAAATTTTTTAACATCTTTACATAAATGTAAAAGATTATGAACATTGTATGTGATATACTGGTCACCATATATTTCACCAAAAGTCACAACGAAACTACTTAACAGATTTTGTGCACACTCATTTAATTTAATACATAGGTTCGGAGTGGCAAGAATTCTTATAGAACAAGAAAGAAGCAAAAAATGATTGTACTTGTCTTCTGGTAAAATATCTTTCAACGCAACAACCCCAGTATATAGTAAGAATTGTCGGAATTCAGTTGCCTTAAATCTGTCAACATCTGCCAGTGTTCGTGGTTTTCGAGAAAAATCTGCTGTAATATTTTGTTTAAAACCCAAAGTTATTTCAGATAAATTTTCATAAAGTTGAGGTGGTATTCTTACATCTTGTCTACCCTTGTGCCAAAATTGTAACAACCGTTTTGTCACTCCTAGGCAAACAAGATGCATATAGTCGATGGGTATTTGGGAAACCATTCCAATATTTAAATTTTCTAGTAAAGAAACACCGGTATGATGATCATCATCTGTTTTATTTTTAAAGGAATCATCAGTTCTAATTACACTATTTAGCTCAGGAAAAGTCATTCTATTTTGTGTATAATCACCCTCTTGTATACATTTTGCACAACCGTGATATCCTGTATGACTCTTAGTATAAGTTATAAAGGCTCGAGCAGGAGCATCACATATAACAGCATTTATTTCTAAAACAATTTTACGATTTCGAAATAAAATATCTGTTTCTTTGATTTCCATAAATTCTTGACAGAACATATTTAAAAAGTCATTGGACGAATTTGGTTTTGTGGGACCATGATATACCCCAACAATAAAAATTTTTGATTCAAAAACCCCTTCAAAAATAGGATTAGCAAACCATGCTATTATGGGCCAGAATTGACTACCACAGCTTTTGCATAATGGTAAACCGTCTATATTTATATTAATTTTTATAACGGAAGGAATCTTAAAATCTTCTGGCAAAATTTCAAGGAACTTATGAAGTCCATTTTTTAGTCCAATGTGACTATAAATACCAGGAGAAATAACTTTTACCTCAACATCTCTTTGTGTTTTTAGTAATGTTCGTGCATCCTGAGGTACTTTAATACTGTGCCGTCTTAGAATGCCTAATAATTTGGTAACATGAGACTGGGGAACTTTACACTCTATTACCCAGTCTTTTAACTCGTTAGTTAGATAAGCACCATCATCCTCTTGGCAAAACTCGGTTAAATCGTCATCAAAGATATCAAAGTTGCTACTAACATCTGAACAGCAGTCATGATCACCAAAACGGTAATTATTCGGATTATTGTATGCACCGAATTTTTTCATGAAATTTTGCACAGACCCTAATTTTGGGTCGTAGAACACGAATCCGAAGTCAGTTTTTGGCGGTCTCGAATGGTTTTTCCGCAAATTTTTTTTTTAACTTTTAGGTTACCTTTTTTTATAGATTCCTTTAAGTTTCAACACTTTCACTTAAACATATCTGTAAACTTATAATTTTTATTTTATTTCGTCACACAAAACACCACATTTAGCCAAAAATAGCTAAGAAAATTGCTTTTTCCTATATAAAATTCCATTGTATTTGCTAGTAGACGCCATTACGTTCCCAGCTGTCAAATGTCCGGCGTTGCCAGGTTTACTTATTGTTCATGAAAAAGTTGTAAATTAGGAATAATAAAAAAGCTAACCATAACAAACTAAAGTTACTATTCTGTCCAACTTAGTCAACAACATTTTTTAATTTTAAGCTACATCAGACCTAACCAAAATCCTATTGATCAGTAATCCAACACCTGCATGCTGATGCATGCAACCATATCTGAACAAAAAGGTGTATACCCAACCCAAGCAAACCTGAGCAAAAAGGTGGTCAGGTTAGCTCAGTTTTCATTGATATAGATACATATATATCTATGTCAATGAAAACTGAGCAAACCTGACCACCTTTTTGCTCAGGTTGGGTGAGTAAAAAGGTGGTCAGGTTTGCTCAGTTTTCATTGATATAGATATATATGTATCTATATCAATGAAAACTGAGCAAACCTGACCACCTTTTTGCTCAGGTTGGGTGAGTAAAAAGGTGGTCAGGTTTGCTCAGTTTTCATTGATATAGATATATATGTATCTATATCAATGAAAACTGAGCAAACCTGACCACCTTCTTGCTCAGGTTTGCTTGGGTGTATACACCTTTTTGCTCAGATTTGGTTCATTTTCGCATTTTCCCGCTGACTTTTCACTGCTAGCTTTATAGGGCTGACAAAAATTGACCACGACAGTTGGTCGCTTGCCATCTCTTTTTCGGATTTATTCATGGCCGGAAACCGTTAAAATTTGAGGGAAACACAATTTGTAAATTTGGCAATTGCGCGTCTTTCCATCAGAATGTGTAACAAGGAATTGCGTGTTTATTTTTTTCAGTTTTTTGATATTTTCTCGGTTTTTTTAATGTGTCTCTACATAAATTTGCCTAAATATGGTTCAGAAAAATAGTGTGTAATGACTTGTATAGATGTGTTTAAGTAAAAGTGCCGAAATTTAAAGAAATTCATTGAAAAACCTAACCTAAAAGTTAAAATATTTTTTTGCGGAAAAACCATTCGAGACCGCCAAAAACTGACGTCGGATTCGTGTTCTACGACCCAAAATTAGGGCCTGTGCAAAATTTCATGAAAAAATTCAGTGCATACAATAATCCGAATAATTACCATGAAAACTATTATTATGATCATGGACATAAGGACTGTTGTTAAGATCATTATTTGTTTGACTACATTCCGGGATATTAACATTATCTTTTGTGGAAGCCGGTTCAGAATGACTTGCCGACTTATTATTAGTGGGCTTGGCATTTGGAATAGTATATTCTGTAACAAGGTTAGAATGGAAAACTCGATACGAGTGGAAAATTCCGAACGCGAGCGCTAGCGAGCGTGAGGAACCACGAGTATTGAGTTTTTTCATTCTAACTGAGTAACAGACTATATTTTCTCCACGACCAGAAAGCATGAATCAAAAACAATTAAATTAAATTTGAACAAAACAAGTTATTTATTGAGATTTACATTACATTGTATTAATATTTTATATTTGTAGTGACACAAAAATTATGACGCCGTCACCATTTGCATCTGTCACTGACAATTTCGAAATCCACGGCAATCTATGTCATATGGTTCGATTACAGAATATTCATACCGTACCTTGTTATGGAATGAAAATACATGCGAAACACATAAGAAGTAAGTGTTTCAGAATAAATATTCTAACTCAAGGGTAAGAATGTATATGTTCTATTATTAAAAATGATTTCGGAATTTCTACATTCTTTAATGGTTGTGGAGAATAGTATATTCTGTAACAAAAATTCCGAAAGCGAGCGCTAGCGAGCGTGAGGAACCACGAGTATTGAGTTTTTTCATTCTAACTGAGTAACAGACTATATTTTCTCCACGACCAGAAAGTATGAATCAAATTAATGAATGTCAAATTCTATATCTGATTCACTCGATTTTTCACTCATTATTTCATTTAAATTGAAGCTTTTCTGACAAAAATTATGACGCCGCCTCCATTGGCATCTGTCACTGACAATTTTGAAATCCACGGCAATCTATGTCGTTTGGTTCGATTACAGAATATTCATACCGTACCTTGTTATGGAATGAGAATACATGCGAAACACATAAGAAGTAAGTGTTTCAGAATAAATATTCTAACTCAAGAGTCAGAATGTATATGTTCTATTATTAAAAATGATTTCGGAATTTCTACATTCTGTAATGGTTGTGGAGAATAGTATATTGTACAACGAGCATGGAATGACATGCATTTCCTACGAGTATGACATTTGCAGCACGATGCCGCAGGCGAGTGCTGCAAATCATACGAGTAGGAAATGGTCATTCCATGCGAGTTTTACACTATACTTTTTCTACGAATGTTACTGTTAATAAAATGGGATTAGTAATATTTTTCTTTTTAAGATGTCAAAAAATGTCAATGAAATTATAAAATTTTGACGCGGCACCTGTCAACGCCACCTTTGTAAAAAATACGCGTGCACAAAGTGAACTTTGTAGTTCAATCACCATGGTGATTGAAGCACAATGAATAGGTGTAAACCACAATGTACCTTGTTCTGAATCTATTATTGAACATACAATACAGGTTTTTATTGACATGAGTAGAAAAAAGAGTTTACAACACCTTTCATGATTTTTTGTTTTAGTCGTCGTCTGTGACGAGCAGAAATACTGTTTATTGACTTATACATTATTTACTAATACTTACCAGGGAGATAATAATAGAACTTTTCTTCTCGAGCGGAATTAGAACCATAGATTAGGGTTAGTTAGATTAGAACACCAACAACCAACAAGCGCGAACGAAAAGGAAAATTTAGGTTAGGTATCTCTTCCAGGGGGGTGTCAGCTTAATTGAGCCAATCGCAGCACCAAATTTGTCCCTACAGTTCGTCGGGTTGGTTGGGGTAGGGGGGGTTTGATTAGGAGCTAACTTCACTGACATGGGTTTGACATAACTAGGGACTGTTATTTTTATTTTTCAAATTTCAGTTATATGAATAATCTTTTTTTGTTATAACATATTTTCAAAGTATTACTATTTAAACATATAATATTTGTATCTTAATGTAATTCTGACTCATAAAATTTGGTAATTTTCTTTAACTTCTTACAAAAAATTTAAATAGTGTATGTTGGTGTTGGCTACACTGTTTTTTACCGCCGGACAGACATCTTGACAGCGACAGCAGAGCCGATTGTTCGTAAGTGCTTTGTTTTATATTTTTTATTTAAATCCTTTAATTTAAACGTAGTTTTTAGCGTTATTATGGTGTTTTTGCCATGAGTAGTGTAATTACCATTTAATAAATAGATTTATTCGCAGTAAAAGACATTTTTCGCTTTATTATAGATGAAAGTTGTCTACCTGACCACGCGGTGATTTTGTGAGTTGTTCTTCAAACAGGTATTGTAAGTATGCACATAAATTTATCATTTTATCTTAAAAACCTTTAATAAAATGTGCTTGCTGTAAATATAATATTGTTACATACAAGCTTATTATATAGGCTATAAAACTGATTTTCCATTTGTGCATGTTTAGCATCTTATTTTTTTATTTTAAATCGTAAGATAATCTGAATAAATTTAGCCTTTGATAAAATAATAGCTTTGATATTTTTGCTAGATGTTATATCATATTGGTACAAAAGTATTATAATCATTAGAAAATGGCAATTTTTTGTTATACTTGGTACAGAGTTATCTGCTACATAAATTGGGATGCTTGACCACTGCCCTCGTGAAGGAGACCACGAGGGCAGTGGCTTGACCCATTGTTGTTTTAGAAATAGGGGATTAAGTAATAATAATCTTCAGGCTGTGATACAATTTACTAACATTTATTTAATTCCTGTATTCGTAAGCTTTATATGTTTAAACCTAAGATGAAATTATTGTTTAAACAGTTTATGCTATGAAATTAATATCAAAATTAAGATTTCTATTATACAACTTTTTTCTTGTTTGTACCTTAATGTAAATTTTATTATTCTTAACATATTTATTTTCATAATAATTAAGACTTCCATGATTTCGACACACTTTTTGAGTTTAAAAATAAAATCGATAATGTGTGACATTTGCCCAATAAGTCTGTGTTTTGCAATGTAATTTTTTTGAATCATGGAATTGCTGATAGATGTGAAAGATATAGGCATGGATGAATGGAAAAAACATATTACACTTATGTGTGTGGAAATCGACCCACCACACACTGCTTTTTTTAGTAACTAGTGATCAGTTTAAATAGAAAAGGCCATCTTGAAACTCGAGGATATGAATATCATTTAGAACCCAAAATAAAATCTTGCTACAAATCAGTTTTTCAATCGTTTATATTTTGTAAAGATCATGTTGAAGTTTATGATGAACTAATTAATAAATGCATTAAGTTATCTATTTTGAAATACTGTAACGATAAGAAAAATCCTCCAGATTTTTCTAAAGGTCATTTTAAAAAACGAATCGATTCAAGAAGCAAAAATTATGTCACAATAATAATTTAACCATTGACAATGTATATACGTCACCTATTTGTAAGACACCTGATTGTGAGATAATAACCGATGTTGACATACCACCCGATACTGACTCAATTCCCAATTGTGACGACATAACCGATTTTGACAAACTTACCACTTGTACCGGAGTGCAAAAAAACTTGGAAGAGCTACTCACAATGGAACAGACTTTTGAAAGCGATGATTGTGAATTAGTTGAAGTAGTAATAGTGATCAGTGCCTTGAAAATGACATTATATTGTATGATACTCAGTAGTTTTTAAGAATGCATGTATGTGTATAATATATTTGTATGTTCCAAACATTTCTGTTCTGTGATAGGTGTATAGAATTTCTTCGTCTTTCTATGTAGGTACGTTTTGTAAATATTGCCGCATGGAAGCTATATACCTGGGGAACTATTTAGAATGTTTTTAAAATGTAAAGTTGAAGTTGTTAACTGTGTGTTGTACATACACATACTTAATTATCATTGTAAATATGTTTATCTAAATCATGGCTCTAAAAAACTTAAATCAAATATGTTTCTGATTATATCATACTTTTTTTGTACATATTATTATGTATTACTATTCATTTTTTATACTACTAAATTCTTTATTTATTATAATAAATTCACCCTTTTAAGTTTCAGCTCTAGCGTCGATATGAATTAATGACCTTATTGGTTGCTAACATTTTTACTTAGTGTTATTGCAGATCAATTGTGGCCTACAGAAAAGTCCTGTAAAATTAATTATAATTATTATTGATTTAATTTGCAATGATAATAGATTTACAGGCGACAATTTATTTATTTTCTTTTTATGAGCAAAAGATACTGCTTTTTTCTTTTTTTACAGTGTACCACAAGGAGGCCCCGTTGCTGATACGAGAAGTCAAGATCAAGAAATCAGAATTTTTTAATGTCTCTGTGTATTACAATTGATTTTGCTATTGATTTCTATATAGTGGTTTTTGGCCAGTAAATGTTTTTTTAATAAAAATTTTTGTTTTATTAAAACATTTGTTAATATTTTATTATTACCTGAAGATGACATTGTTGGTAATAAAAAAACTACTGTTGGAAATCTTATCAACTTTAAGCTTTTGTTTGTAGCATTGCATTAAATGTATTTTATAAAATGTACTTTTTTTAGTAACAATACTCAAGAATGGGCCACATTGACTTTTAAAAACAAAATATACTTTAATATGAAGTTATTTTACGTTTAATATTGTATATAATGTTGCCATTTCAGTATAAAGTTATTAAAAAAAGTAAATTTTATAATTTATATTTATTGTAAATTTGCGACGCACTTTGTTCAAAAAAAGTGTTTGATTAAAAACCGTCAAAGATACTATGATGAGTATCATTGACCAAGTACTTACCGCTTAACTTGAAAACATTACAATCACTCTTAAAGGTACTCTAGAGAGAAACACAGGAACAACAGGGTGTTCTGAGGGAAGCAGGTGTAGTAGAGCGCGTTGCAAATTAGCCCTCAGCTCAGTTAGGCTGGGTAGGTTCTATTGGACGCCACCAGTTTTTTACACCGACGCAAACTGGAAGTCGCCTAGTTGGTCTAGGGACCTGCTTCTCACACAACAAACCTGCTATTCATACTTAAAAATTAAACAGAGGGCGCAGTGAGCTGGATAAAAACAACTTAATAAGTTTACCCTATATACATTTATTTGTACACTGAAAAAAAAAAGGTTACAAGTGGTGACAAATAAGGTTGGGCGATTTTGCCCTCGCAAAAATAAATAAATTAAATTAAACCAAAACTTCGTGAGGAAGTTTGTCCTCACATACAAAAATTCATAGGGTGGCTTCTTAGCACCCGCCAAACAGAAATAGGGATGGTTCGTATCCTCTACCAAAACAACTAAGAGGGACGCTTTGTAGCCCCTATGGAAGAAGTAGGGAGGTTCGTGGCCCCTACCAAAGACCCTCCTAACAACGAGGGTTCGAATTCCAACTTCCACAGGCAGCAAAAGGGCACCACACAGCAAGGTTACCACAGGGTTTGGACCTCCAAACTGCTGCCGATGTTCGTGGCTATCATCGAAGTCGCCCAAAAATATCCTGCGTCTTGCAGAAACAAATTCTTCAAGAATTTAAACGCGGTCCCTGACTTTTTAATCCAAAAAAAACTAGAATTTCCAAATTGAAATTTTCAGATAGGGACCATGGAACAATTGCTTCGAAGGATAGAGTGGAAGTGACCCGCCTATGCCTCGTGTCGGAAGAATCATATGACACTTCCTCCCACCACAGACACATATCCAAGATGGTTCCGAAGAATTTCCGCCCTGCACTGATTACTCCAACTGTCGCCACGCCACCAAACAAAGACACTACTATTGTACAGAGACCCCGGGCGTGAAACAATAAAGTCACGGAAATACAGAAAGTTATACCTACGCCGGTGGCCTGAACAAAATAGCAACGAAAGCCCGCCAAACCCACGCGAAAATGCTTAACGATACAGTACAAATTTTACCCCTCCGGTTTGGCAGCACTGCAAGACTCTGACAGTGTCAGCCTGTCAGTTCAACCAAAAATTCTAACCTTCTCATATAACTCAATTAAATGTTTACAAAATTCAAAACAAGATCTTGGAAAAGAAAAGAGAAGGAAATCTTGGAGTTTAATTAATAGAGAACGCTAGATTCAGAAATCCAGGACAGTGAAGGCAGTGGAAAACACCGGGATTAAATCTCATTCAAAATGTAGGTAGTCTTTTAAAATTTATTCTCTAAAAATATGTTATCATAAATAGACTAAAGGCGACTGTCTGTACACACAGGAAGGCCTTAAGCAAGGCGAAAATTCAGGCCCAAGCCAGAAAGAAAGATTTTAAAGCAGACTACAACAGATGGACAAGCTCATGTTAAGCCGATTTGGACCAGATAAAAGGGCAATCAACACCCCCAGGGGGTAGCCTGGACAGCAAGGGAAGGGGGCCACATAGCGGAAGAACGAAAATAGATCTTCTGAATCAAGGTAAATAACTCAGAAAACAGGCATTCGTGAATAAACTAATTATTAAAACAAAAACTAATTCGGTGACAAAAATGACCTGTCACAACTCCCCCTCTCCTACGAAAGGAGGGAAATTTTCCAATGAAAATTAACCGACGATAAGGATCAGAGGCTCTCTGCATGATACAAGAAAATCGAAAAAGAAAATAAATTACCTGCGCTATGCTGGCGCCAATAAAAAAAACATAAGTGAAGATACGTGGGAACCCAAGGTAGTACCATATAACTAATACTAACTAACAAGACTGATAACTCAATCTTAAAATAACTAAATACTCAAAGAAATCTTTGGTCCCTTTGCCACTAGTCACCCAGCGACCTCCTCCAGGAAGATTCGGTGTGGAACGTAAACCCTAAGTTGGTAAGGGAGCTAGCATTGCGTTACACCCAAAAATATTGTGGGGAACCTCGTTTACTAGCCTCACACCGTAGAATCGTCCCGAATTAAATCGCCAATTGACATGCGTCAAACCAACCAAAGGGTGGACAACTAAAAAGGAAAAGATAAATATAATACAACATAAGTAAAATGATAAGAAAAGAGGGATAGCCCAGATGATCCACCATACAAAAGGGAGTGGATTGTAGCATCCACCAAGCTAAAAGATGTACCAAATGGGAAGCACATCGGTCCCTGTATACAACAAAAAAAAATTAAATGTAAAACGAGATAGGGACAAGTGTCCAAATCGATAAAGCCAAAATAAGGTAAAGTCGAAATCGGGATAGTTTTATCTTGTCTAAATGGAGAATAGGAAAATATATCAGTAAAGATCTAGGCGCAAAACCAGTAAAACTGAAATGGCCGGAGACTAACATATAGTCCTACCAAAACCTAGACCTAAGACAAATCCAAATAAATAAAATACCAAAGGTATTAAAGTAAATTAAAGCCAATCAAAGGCCAATCACGATAAGGTAAGTAAATCAAAATAAAGGTACGTAAATCAAAATACAAGGTAATCGAAATAAACCAAAGTAAATGTATTCAAAATTCCGCAAAGGTAAGCAAATTATCGCAAAGGTAAGAAAATTTATCGCAAAAGTAAGCAAATTTATCGCAAAGGTAAGTAAATTATCGCAAAGACAAACGCAAATATATAAAAAAAGGTAATTAACCAAAAGTAAATGAAACAAGTACATCAAACTAAAGGTTCGCAAATCGAGATAAAGAAAATTGGGTTACTTGCCAACAACTAGCAGTGAATCCCACCATAAGTGGTCTTCTCAACTTCACAAAATCAGCAAGAGAGAAAGAAAATTGTGTTTCTACTCTAAATCCCCGAAGGAAAGACAAAGTCGTACTCGAGCAAAAACACATACTAGTTCAAGTAACCGAAATTTCCAGACACAAGTAGGGAATAATAAATAAATCAAGTCAAGGTAGAGAAAATTAAGCCAAATCAAAGTAAAAGGTCACATCAAGGTAAATACGTCAAATCAAGGAAAAAAAAAAGGTCCAATTAAGATAATAAATAAAGACTTTTGGCCCTAGTCTTTAGTAAAAAAAAAAAACCCTTAATAGTGAATGCAGATAAAAAAAACGATAAAGAAAATTAGGTCCAAAATTAATTAATCACCGCCTTCTAACCAAGTAATCAAACTTAAATTACCATGTGACACACCGACCCTCATCTCGTCTCGCGCCGAGATGGCTATCTGCGTGAGACTGATAAACGCAAAAAGGTAAGCTACAGTAAATGACCATAAACGTTACTATACGTTACTATACTATAAACCAAGTGACGATAAGGTAAAGATAATCAGGTAATGACAGATAAAAGATAACGAGGCGTAAGGCGGTGTTGGCAAGTGAAAGTAGTAAGGCAGCTGAGGGCTTACCTACTACAAACAATGAAGCAAGGCAGCTGAAGGCTTACCTTGCCACGGCTTTCAGGGGACTCCTACCCCACCTAGTAAACCCAGTGCAGCGCTATTCTAAGTGACAGTGTCCAAATCCATCAAGTATCGCGCCCAGATGGATCCAAACACAATCACGCCCACACTGCAGAGCATCAAAATTGCTCACGACTGAGCAAGGAAAGTAAAAAAAAACAAGAATTTAAACTGGGCCAAAAGTCAAAATTAACGCAACGATAAAAGAAAACTCACTAAAGCCATTATTACCGAAAGAAGAAGGGAAAAAAATTAAATGTAATTAACCAAATTGAAGCTATGGACTCGAAAGTTAATAAATTCAGAAATTGATTGATAAATAAATTGAAGCAAAATGACACGTAAAACGTAATATTAAATTAATGACAGTAAAATCAACGGAATGTAATAAAGTAAATAATGACTTTGAGTTGCCTAACAATTTATTCACTCCTACGGACCACCAAATGCAGTTTCGGCATATACCGGTTTAAGGTCTTGTACATGCCAAATGCCCTTACTAACACCGTGTTCGTCTTCAAGCTCATACGTACACGTGCCGGTCTTTTCTACGATCTTAAACGGACCTACAAATTCCGGAGCCAACTTTGCGCTATAATATTTCGCTGCATCGGATATACTTTTATTCTTACGCCAGACTTCTTGACCAGGAACAAAGCTTACTGGGCGTCGGCGCAAATTATAGTTATGTCGATTTTTAACACGAGAAGCTTCGATTTTAGTGTGAACTTTTCTAAATAATTGTTTGAAAGCTTCTATTCGTTCCCGAATGTAATTTTGACGCTCAGTTTCTACTTGAGGAACACCCTCAGCATAGTCCGAACCGAATAGCTTGTGTTCCCTGCCAAAATTAACGCAGTATGGGGTGAAGCCCGTAGTTTCGTGTCGCGAAGTGCGAATGGCGCAACCGATAGCAGTTAAATTGTCTTCCCAAGTTCGATGGTTATTTTGTTGAACGTAAGAGCGCAACATCGTTTTAATAACTCTATTAACGCGTTCAGTATGATCTGCTCTAGGATAATAATTGGCAGTGTAAAATATTCTAACCTTATATTTATCGCAAAGGGCTTGAAATTCTTTGGATTTCATTTGAGTTCCGTTGTCGCACGTTAAGAATTGAGGAGCTCCGTAAACTAAGAAGATGCCGTCTTCGACACACTTTACCAACGATTTTGCTGTTGCCGATCGACACGGGAATAACACGACGTACTTGCTAAAATAATCGGTGACCACCAAAATATGAGTGTTACCCTGTTTAGAACGAGGTAAAGGACCTATGTAGTCTAGGCTGATGGCTTGCCAAGGCTCTTTTATGTCTGGGCGGTTACCCATTAGACCAGCTGGACGTTTCTGCTCTACTTTGTTCTGAGCACAAGTTCTACAAGCACGGACATAACTAGCAACGTCAGATCTCATTTTCGGCCAATAATATCTCTCGGCGACTTTCCAAAATGTCTTAAAAACACCCACGTGCCCTGCTGCTGGATTATCATGGCATCGAAGGAATATCTCTTTTCGTTTATCCTTTGGTACTACTATTTTCCAGTAAGTGGAATGATCTGGAAAACTTGGATTGTTTGTCTTGACATATTTAAAGAGATTGCCATTCTCGACTCGCCAGCAAGGATATTTATCAGGACGTTCTTCTAGTTTCTGCATCATGCCTTTGTACCATTTGTCTGAGGTGTCAGAAAATGATGACGGTGGTTCGTCAACGGCTGCGACAGAATCAGTAGTCACTGGCACTGACCTAGAAAGAAAATCTGGCACGACGTGATCTCGGCCTTTACGGTGGATCAATTCAAGGTCGTAAGGTTGTAAACGGAGAGCCCATCGAGCGAGACGTCCTTGTGGATCTTTTAGATTATGAAGCCATAACAAAGAATGGTGATCGGTTATGACTTTAAAGTGTACACCCTCCAGATAGTGACGAAGCTTTTCCACACTCCAAATTACTGCAAGGCACTCTTTTTCTGTGACGGTTAATTTCATCTCTTGTTTGGTGAGAGAACGTGAAAGATAGGAAATAACCTTTTCTCCGTCATCAAATTGCTGAGTCAGAACTGCTCCTAAGCCATAAAATGACGCATCAGTCTGCAAAGTAAATGTGCGGTTGAAATCTGGACATGTAAGCACGGGAGCTGTGATAAGAGCTTCTTTGATCAAGTTGAATGACTGATGGCACTCTGAAGTCCATTCCCATTGGATATTTTTCCTGGTAAGCCGAGTAATTGGGGCTATAATAGCTGAAAAGTTCGGCACAAAACGCCGGTACCAAGAAGCGGTGCCAATAAAACGTCGAATTTCGGTGATATTTCGTGGAGGTGCTATATTCACAATGGCCTGCACTTTCTCAGGATCAGGTCTTAAACCTTGAGCGTCTACGATGTAGCCCAGGTATCTTAATTCTGGCTTACAAAAGTGACATTTCTCCTCGGAAACTATGAGTCCTGCATCTCTCAAACGGTCAAAAACTAGGCCTAGAATTCTAAGGTGTTCAGGAAAGGTTCTGGAGATGATAATTATATCATCAAGATACACCATCACATGATTTTCCAAATCAACGCCTAGTACACGGTCTACTATACGTTGCCAGGTGGCTGGCGCATTGGTCAAGCCGAAGGGCATGCGCAGAAAATGATAAAGATTCCTACCTGGAACAGTGAAAGCAGTTAATTCACGTGAGGACTCACTAAGAGGTACCTGCCAGAACGCTGATTTTATGTCGATGGAGCTAATGTAGCGGGCGTCTCTGAGGCGATCCAAAATGGCGGAGATATAAGGTATAGGATATGCGTCTTTCTTAGTTTTTGTATTAAGCTTTCTAAAATCTATGCAGAACCTATAGCTGTCATCTTTCTTGCGTACCAAACACACTGGACTGGACCAAGGACTTTTAGAAGGTTCAATCACGCCAAGTTTCAACATCTCGTCGATTTCCTCGTCCATAATCCTTTGCTTGTATGGAGAAACTGGGTAGTAACGCTGTTTAATTGGCCTAGTGCCGGGTTCAAGCTCAATGACGTGTTCTGCTACCTTGCAGCAGCCAAGACCAGTACCCATTTCCGATATTTTCTCCTTAACTAGTGCATTTAAACACGCTCGGTCGGTTTCAGATAAAGAGTTGCCATCTATAACGCTACAAATTTCCGTAGGTTGATCATCAGTGGAAAAATGCCAGACATCCTGCTTCAAGTCGGGGATCACTTCCATGGTTCTCCAAAAGTCGATTCCTAAAATCAGTTGGTGGGACAGTTCTGGAAGAACTAAAATATCGATAACCCGAGTTCTATTTAATAAAGTCACAGGAACCTGAAAATAGCCCAAACTAGAGCAAGTTTGGCCGTTCGCAACGGTACAATCAGTTTGTTGCTTAATAAGTTTTAATCCCAAACTTTCCAAAATTCGGAAACCCGGTCGACCTACAATAGTGCGTGATGCTCCAGAATCTAATAATCCTAAAATCTTATAACCTAAAATTGTAATTTCTAAATAGGGGCGCTGGTCGCCATGCGCATGAGCTATGATAAAATCTAAAAGGTTTTTATTGGGAAAAGAACTGTTAGCATGTGAATGATTCTGGTTGGAAGGGGAGCTATTGGTCGGTGAAAGGCTTTCATCAGAAATCAAGTTGTTGGTCGGCAAAATGTTTTTACCGTGAACAGAATTGTTAGGGGGTGGATGATTTTTGCTGAAAAGAGAGTTATTGGTTGGCAAGAAGTTTTCATCGGGAGGAAAGCTGTTGGTTGGAAAAAATTTTTCATTGAAAAGAAAGTGGTTGGTTGGCGAAAGGTTTTCACTGGGCACAGAATTGTCAGGGGGTGAATGACTTGTGTTGAAAAGCGAGTTGTTGGTGGGCAAAAGGTTCTCATCGGAAAGAAAGCGGTTGGTTGGTGAAATATTTCCATTGGAAAGAAAGTGGTTGGTCGGCAAAAGTTTTTCATTGGACAGAGGATGGTTAGAGGATGAATGATGTTTGTGAAGAAGAGAATTATTGGTTGGCAAAAGGTTTTCCCTAGGAAGAGAGCTGTTGGTCGGCAGAATGGTATTGTTGGGAGGAAAGTTGTTGGTCGGTGAAATAAAAGGGAGGGGAGTAGTCCTACGACCTATCGACTCTCCCGAGAATCGTTTCCCGAAGAACATTTAGGGCAGTTTTTACTGGTCACATTTGGGGCACCACAGCGGAAACAGTGGATTCTACGCTGTTCAGTGCACTGGCTATTTCGATGACCTGGCTTATTACAGTTCCAGCACAAGAATGGCCCAGAGTTTCTGGGTGTTGTTGGACGTGGCTCTCTTGGTGACTGTCTATCGTCCCGAGAGGTTGATTGTACCGGACGAGATTCTCTCACTTCGTCGATCGGTTCGTTCCTCGAACATGATGCTTCAGACGCTATAAAAGCGAAGTCCGGTTCCACAAAGTTATGCCTTTTCCGAGAAGGTGGGACATAGGTTTCGGCACGATATTTCTTTGCCTCCAGTTTGAGACATTCTTCTTCTAGATCTTCCAACTTGTTAACTACCGGAAGTTGGGTAGTGTAAAAAGGAGATAAATTCCGGGTAATGATATCCAGTTGAACGTCCTCTGAGAGGGAGCCATGTCGTCTAAACAGCGCGCTCATACTCGAGAGGTAATCGACGATACTTTCACTCGAATCCTGAGTCCTGTCCAGAATTTCCTTAAATAGCCGATGACGATAGTCTGGCGGCTCGAAATGTTTGCACAGAAGGTCAGACAAACTAGACCAGTCCGAAAATCGATGACGATTTGCGCGAAACCAATTTAGCGCTCTACCAGTAAATAGGTCGATAGCGGATTCAAACAACTCGCGTTCTGAAATACCACGAGCTTCGCGTAGTTCCGATACTCGCTCCAAGAAATTATGCACCGTCATCTGTTTAGCCTCGCCGGTAAATCTAATTCCCCATTTTTCGACACGCTGCGCCTTGCTACACGAAGGATGGCTAACGGAGGTGGCAGCAGCTGTTACATTGGGACTAACCACGGGTGGAGTGACTTTGGGCGACGAGCGCGTGTGACGCGGTCGACTGTTGGACGCATTGCTAACTCCAGACGAATCCGAATCCGAATCGTTGAGATGAGTTTGATCAAGTAAAGCGCTTAAATTCGGATCTTGCTTTAGGAGATCATCCAAACTGTTTAATTTGCTCAAAGTTTGAAGTAGCAAATTAGACCGAGTTTGCGATTCTTCGGCACTGAGGTTCTCAACCGGAATTCGATCAACACGAGTGAATAAATGGACAAGTTGCGACTGCAAACGCACGAACTTCGCTCTGGCTGAGTCACCAGAAATATTCTTGATCGCGTTCTCAATATCGTGTAATGTTTTCGTTATGTAGTCACATTCGTCGTCAAAAACAAAGTTATAGGCCGGACGAGTAAAAATTTTGCCTTTTCTTTCCATTTTTAAAATAGGACGTAACGATGATACAAGTTCTTTTGCGGTATTAGCATTGCTAGCCGGAATTCCACGAATCGTGAGCTCGTAAATAAGCATTTCTTTCCGAAGGCAATGAACTTGCATATTATAATCCATTTTGGAGCGGATAAAAACAACAGCAACTCAAAAGTCAATAAAAAAAAAAATCAAATCTAGGTAGAATCGCGTAAATCGAATAAATTTACCAAAACTACACCAATGGT
Organism: Philopedon plagiatum; assembly: GCA_963971165.1. Taxonomy (NCBI): domain Eukaryota; kingdom Metazoa; phylum Arthropoda; class Insecta; order Coleoptera; family Curculionidae; genus Philopedon; species Philopedon plagiatum. The sequence continues at coordinate 33,344,893 of OZ020194.1, forward strand.
GTAGTCAAATACAGCAAATAAAGGTAATTAAATCAGCAAAAATAGCACGAAATAATAAAAAGGTAATCAAGCAATCGTAACACAGTACGCAAAGATAAAGTCACGTAAATAAATTAAGTAAAATCGGTAATAAATCGCAATATCAAAGACAATCAAAGTTACGCAAGACGTAAAATAAAATCGGTAATAAACCACAAATTCAAAGACAATCAAAGTTACGTAATACGCAAAATAAAATCGATAATAAATCGCCAAAATCAAATGCAGTAATACAGGGCTAGTACAGTTAGAGTTAAAATTGATGGAAATTTTCAAAGTTCCATCCAGCTCACTAGACGCACAAGAGTAAAATTAGAAAAAAAAAGGCGGTAATTTTTTTAAATAGGCCCCACGTTGGGCGCCAAAAATTTGCGACGCACTTTGTTCAAAAAAAGTGTTTGATTAAAAACCGTCAAAGATACTATGATGAGTATCATTGACCAAGTACTTACCGCTTAACTTGAAAACATTACAATCACTCTTAAAGGTACTCTAGAGAGAAACACAGGAACAACAGGGTGTTCTGAGGGAAGCAGGTGTAGTAGAGCGCGTTGCAAATTAGCCCTCAGCTCAGTTAGGCTGGGTAGGTTCTATTGGACGCCACCAGTTTTTTACACCGACGCAAACTGGAAGTCGCCTAGTTGGTCTAGGGACCTGCTTCTCACACAACAAACCTGCTATTCATACTTAAAAATTAAACAGAGGGCGCAGTGAGCTGGATAAAAACAACTTAATAAGTTTACCCTATATACATTTATTTGTACACTGAAAAAAAAAAGGTTACAAGTGGTGACAAATAAGGTTGGGCGATTTTGCCCTCGCAAAAATAAATAAATTAAATTAAACCAAAACTTCGTGAGGAAGTTTGTCCTCACATACAAAAATTCATAGGGTGGCTTCTTAGCACCCGCCAAACAGAAATAGGGATGGTTCGTATCCTCTACCAAAACAACTAAGAGGGACGCTTTGTAGCCCCTATGGAAGAAGTAGGGAGGTTCGTGGCCCCTACCAAAGACCCTCCTAACAACGAGGGTTCGAATTCCAACTTCCACAGGCAGCAAAAGGGCACCACACAGCAAGGTTACCACAGGGTTTGGACCTCCAAACTGCTGCCGATGTTCGTGGCTATCATCGAAGTCGCCCAAAAATATCCTGCGTCTTGCAGAAACAAATTCTTCAAGAATTTAAACGCGGTCCCTGACTTTTTAATCCAAAAAAAACTAGAATTTCCAAATTGAAATTTTCAGATAGGGACCATGGAACAATTGCTTCGAAGGATAGAGTGGAAGTGACCCGCCTATGCCTCGTGTCGGAAGAATCATATGACACTTCCTCCCACCACAGACACATATCCAAGATGGTTCCGAAGAATTTCCGCCCTGCACTGATTACTCCAACTGTCGCCACGCCACCAAACAAAGACACTACTATTGTACAGAGACCCCGGGCGTGAAACAATAAAGTCACGGAAATACAGAAAGTTATACCTACGCCGGTGGCCTGAACAAAATAGCAACGAAAGCCCGCCAAACCCACGCGAAAATGCTTAACGATACAGTACAAATTTTACCCCTCCGGTTTGGCAGCACTGCAAGACTCTGACAGTGTCAGCCTGTCAGTTCAACCAAAAATTCTAACCTTCTCATATAACTCAATTAAATGTTTACAAAATTCAAAACAAGATCTTGGAAAAGAAAAGAGAAGGAAATCTTGGAGTTTAATTAATAGAGAACGCTAGATTCAGAAATCCAGGACAGTGAAGGCAGTGGAAAACACCGGGATTAAATCTCATTCAAAATGTAGGTAGTCTTTTAAAATTTATTCTCTAAAAATATGTTATCATAAATAGACTAAAGGCGACTGTCTGTACACACAGGAAGGCCTTAAGCAAGGCGAAAATTCAGGCCCAAGCCAGAAAGAAAGATTTTAAAGCAGACTACAACAGATGGACAAGCTCATGTTAAGCCGATTTGGACCAGATAAAAGGGCAATCAACACCCCCAGGGGGTAGCCTGGACAGCAAGGGAAGGGGGCCACATAGCGGAAGAACGAAAATAGATCTTCTGAATCAAGGTAAATAACTCAGAAAACAGGCATTCGTGAATAAACTAATTATTAAAACAAAAACTAATTCGGTGACAAAAATGACCTGTCACAATGTTCCAAACAAAACTTATTTTGATTTGAAATTTTCCCGCACTACCAGTCGGTATAGTAAGGAATTTGTGGGTTACCGACTGGTGATGTCACTGTTCAGTCGGTAAAGAAAAAGTTCATTTTAGCAACAGAGTTACCATGCAGGTGGCTCATAGATGGCTCGTGTTTCGCACTGAATACACGCAACCGGCATTTCTCAAACCCTTTTTATTTTCTTTGATCTCTTCTTTCTGGCGTTCTTCCTTTCGACATGTAACAGTAACTTTGGCTGTGTACCGTTGTCAAACCTGGTTAACCGCTCGGTTTCTTCGGTGACATTAATGACAGATATTGCGTTTCCAATCTGTCAACTTTTCAGATTACCGATACTTGCGGGACACAAAACCGTAACCGAAGTTGACAACGGTACACGCCCTTTATAAAGGTACTTCTTTCTTTCTTCACCTGTTATTGGCCCTCGTCCATGGGACAGGTTGGCCAGCTCTCCACCCGGTCCGGCGCTTAACCAGAGCCCTAGCTACCCTTAGGGATGGCTTACACGTTACCCAGTTTGGGTGGTAATTCCCTTAGAATCTCCGATTTGTCGGGTATGTACCCTCGCAGATTCCGAATACAAACAATAACAATGTTAAAAAATGACTAAACGTCAATGTTTTCGGTTTGGCACAGTTGAGGTTATGGAGTTTCCCGCCTCTGGTAGAGTCTATTGCGCATGACCTTTTCTTTAAGCCACACTTCCGCCCTACGCTCCTCCCACAACAAGACATGGCCGTCACATGTCCACCTTGTGTGGATGAAAAAACGCAGCACGAACAGGGATTTTAGGCCTCATCGCTCACCCCCCTTGGATTAGGTAAAGACTCCCCTCAACAGGCCGTGGAGCTTCCCTTCGTATTCCGTCACAAAACACTCTACTCACCGCTTCTAGGCGATCTAACCCGAAATCTAACTTTGTAGTCGACCGAGAGATGTTAATGCAACGGAAGCCAAAGGCAAACTCTGATCCCTTTATAAAGGTACGTTCAACAAACGTTTTAAAATTGCGTTTACAGGCGATACCTTTATGTATATCGCGGACACGTATGCTTACCAGGCGCGGCCCGTGAAATTTCAAAGTTGCATATCTTTGTTGCTACTTATGGGACCCATACCAAATTCAGGTTTTTTAATAGTGAGCCTACTAGGAATGTTTTGGTAAAGAAAAAAAATATTTTGCAATTTGCGAAAAAAAGTTGATTTTTTGAATAATTGACCCACCAGGGTAAAAAATAAACACGCTTAGATATTTTATTTATTATTTTTTCTAAACAAATTTTACATTATTTTGTCGACAATTCTTAAATTTTAAGAGAAAAAAATGTGTTAGTAGAAAGTTATAGTCATTTGAATTTTTTCAACCGAAAAATAATTTAAATTTTCGGTTGCAAAAAATTTAAATGACTATAACTTTCTACTAACACATTTTTTTCTCTTAAAATTTAAGAATTGTCGACAAAATGATGTAAAATTTGTTTAGAAAAAATATTAAATAAAATTTGATAAAGCGCTGTTATTGTTTTATCTGCCCATAAAAACAAACTCTTTTACATTTTAGCACAGCCAGAGACTGAAACAGGTCAAGAAAGTGAAGTACCTACTGATTATATTGACATAAATTACATGGATCCAGGATCCTGGTCTTTGCCATATACGTCAAATTTAATAAATTTGATAGTTCAGCTTGGGCCGCAACAAGATGCCAATGCAGATTATACAAATTCTGCAAGTAGTGATGGCAGACATTTTTCTAAAAGTTGGTTTTATAAAAATTTGTCAAATGGCGAAAAAATATGCAGAGATTGACTCATGTAGGTATAGCAGAACCCACGGTTGTGTTTACTGCTTTTCATGTTTTTTATTTGGGCCATATAAGCAAAATAGACCAAATATTGCTACCCAAAAAGTAGGTTCCTCCAACTGGAAAAAACTCAACCCACATATTTTAGATCATGAAAACTCGAAGGAACACAGAATGTCAATCATGGCGTGGAAAGAACTAGAAAATCACTTGAAAACTGGGCAAGTAATAGATCACGAACTTGAAAAACAAATTGAGGTAGAAAGACAACGATGGAGGCATGTTGTTAGGGCTATTATTGATGTTATAATGTTCTGTGCTACTAATAACTTAGCACTTCGAGGGACTTCTAATACTATAGGGAAATCAGATGCTGGAATTTTTTTGAACACACTTGAATTAATATACAAATACGACATGGACATAAAAAAACATATTCAGTCTGTGCAAATGGAGGGTAGTTATCATATTTCATATTTTTCTTGGAAAATACAGAAAGCAATAATCAATTTAATTGCAAGGGAAATCAAAAAGCAAATATTAAATGAGATTAAGACATCGAAGTATTATGCAATATCTTTCGATTGTACTCCTGACGTGTCACACAAAGAACAAATAAGTCAAGTTATTCGATATGTAAAAATATTGCCTGAGGGTAAGAGCAGCATAGAAGAAAAGTTTATAGATTTTATAGATACTACAGAGAAAACGGGATCCGGTTTGGCATCTGAAATATTAGAAAAAATCGAAGCTGATGGTTTAGACATTCTTGATTGCCGGGCCCAGTATTACGATAATGGTGCCAATATGTCTGGTAGATATAAGGGAGCTCAGGCAATCATTAATGAGAAGAATAATCTTGCCGTGTTTGTTCCTTGTGCGGCCCACACCTTAAATTTAGTTGGCATGAATGCTGCTAGTACAACATCCAAAATGATAACTTTTTTTGATACAGTACAAAATCTCTTCGTTTTCTTTTCTGGTTCTACTAACCGCTGGGACGTGTTCAAAAATCATGTTAAAATATCCCTGAAGGCTAGTAGTGATACGAGGTGGTCAGCAAAAAACCAAGCAATCGGTGCATTACATAATGAACTACCTAATGTTATCAACGCACTTAACGAAGTTATAACCGAGAAAAGCAATCCAGAAACGGTAGCAGCAGCAAAATCATTTATTACACAAATTAATTTTGAGTTCATTTGCTACCTTACCTTATGGAGGGTTGTTCTGGACAAAATAGACAAAGTTAATATTGCCCTCCAACAGAAAAGTATCGATTTAGCCAGAGCTTCTAAACTTCTTGAAGTGTTAAAATACGATATTTCTGAATTACGGAATTCAGGGTTTGATGAAATTTACCAGAAGGCGGCTGAAACTTGTGACAAACTAGGATTGAGCCCTGAATTTCCAAATAAAAGAAAAATCAAAATTAAAACAATGTTCTCCTACGAGAGTGAAGACAAAACTAGCACGTTTTCAGAGAAAGATAAATTTAAAATAAATTTTAATGAGGTCCTTGATAAAATTTTCAATCAAATTGAGTGGCGATTTGATGGAATCAAGAAAGTTACCGATGATTTTGAGTTTCTTTCGGGTCATTTTCTGGTAAAAGAAAATGAAGATGTGCTAAGGAAGTCCATCTTAGATCTTTGTATAAAATACACCAAAGACATTGACGGAAATGAACTATTTTTGGAGGTGACTAGCGCAAAAAATATGATTAAAACTAAGTAGTAGGAGATGATATGTTCACCCCCACCCGCCACCCGGCGGGATCTTATCTTGTGATCTATGACGTCTTATCTCGGCCACCTTTGCGCATGCGCAAATTTTAAGTACGTCATCGAAGTCTACGTCACTGGATCTTACGTCAGCAAACCCAACCTGCGCGCGCAGCTGTCAAATGTCACCTGTCAACTGTCACCTGTCACTTGTCAAATGTCAAAATTAAAATTTGACATACGTGACGTATGAAGGATGACGTCATAAGACATGTGTAAAAGCATGTCAGCTGTCACCTGTCATTTAAGATCTGTCAACTGTCACCTGTCACTTATGAAACGCTAAAATAAAAAACTGACATACGTCACGTGTTGAAAATGGCGTCATAAGACATGTGTAAAAGTATGTCAGCTGTCACCTGCCATTTAAGATCTGTCAACTGTCACCTGTCACTTATGAAACGCCAAAATTAAAATTTAGCGTAGGTCACGTGTTCAAAATGGCGTCAGAAGACATGCGTAAAAATATGTCAGCTGTCACCTGTCATTTAAGACATGTCAACTGTCACCAGTCACGTGTTAAACGTCAAAAAAAAATTCAACATATGTCACGTGTTCAGGGCGGTGTCCGAAAGCGTTTAAAAAAAGAATGGCGTCGATCGGCCTTTTGGTTCCGGAGATATAGTTTTTTGCTATTAGCGCTCTAATGGCTCAGGTTGGAGAGTTGAAATTTGGATGTAGGATAGTAGATGATGAGATCATTCGATTTATCAAATTATTTTTCAAAAATCTCGACTTTGAGGAAAAAATTAGATTTCAAATTTTTACAACACCCTGTATAGCAAATTTTGGATTAATTATATAAGTTATGAATATTAGGGGATTTAGTAATAGAAAAATATGTATCAGGTCATTGGAACTAGTAAAAAATAGATCTCAAAATTTTTACATCACCCTGTAGAGTTAATTTTCGATGAAAGATATAATTTAGGAATTTTATTTAAGTTAATAACAACTAAACAATCCACGTTAAAATCGCCAATGTTTAAACTGAGTTGTTGAAACACCCCTGTTTAAACAGCTCTGTTTAAACAGCCCGGTTTCAACTACCCTGTTTAAAAACACCTCTGTTTAAACAGGGCTGTATAAACAGGGGTGTTAGAAATTATTAACTTTATTTTATTGTTAAAATATTATCTGCCGGATGATTATATCAAGTTAAAAGAGCCTAAAACAATAGTACATAAGAGAAAGATTGCATCATTAGTGGAAAATTCCCAACTCAAGCGAGCTAAAATGACTCAGCACGAGGTAAGGTTAATTTAGACGTGTTTTTCGAGGTACGAATATGTAAGAAAACTAGCAATGAGAAAAATTGGTGATTTAACCACAAGACATCGAGATTGAGCAAATTTATATACAAAATTAGCGAATAATAGGAAACAAGTTAGGACTAGGAATACAAGTAAACTAGAAATACGATTCAGAGTTTCGGATAAAGATGGGGCTAGGGTAGAATGAGTACGAGGAAAAGATGTTGCGACGGACGGAAAAACTTTACGAAATTCTCGACGAAGATCATCGATGCAGGTCTTAAATGCTAAATACTTCTTTCTTATTGTTCGTGCAGCTTGGATAATCCTACGTTTAACGTCTTTATCGAGCTGGCTCTTGGGGGTAGACATACTAAAAAAGACAGACCCTGTTCTGGAAAAACAGCTAAAAAACAGGCCCTATTCTGGAAAAAACAGCTAATAAACAGACCCTGTTCTGGAAAAACAGCTCAAAAACATATCCTGTTCTGGAAAAAACAGCGAAAAAACAGACCCTGTTCTAGAAAAACAGCTAAAAAACAGACCCTGTTCTGGAAAAACAGCCAAAAACAGACCCTGTTCGGGAAAAAACAGCTAAAAAACAGACCCTGTTCGGGAAAAAACAGCTAAAAACAGACTCTGTTTCTAGAAAAACAGCTAAAAAAAAACAGACCCTGTTCGGGAAGAACAGCAAAAAAAAACAGACCCTGTTTCAGGAACCCACTGAAACGTCGAACTACCCAACCACTCAACAGCGAAACAACATACTCTGTTTCGAAAAACAACTCCGGAGCAGCTATGAAACAACTAAGAAAAATGCCTTTGCTTCGGGAAACAGTAATTCGTATTCATACTTGCTCATATATAAACAACATACAGACGATTTTCTTCAAAAATAGAAGGGTACTAATGCTGCTACGAATAATCAAACAGTTATCTGTTAAAAAAAAGCATCCAGTCCATCCTCCTTTTCGAACGGAATTTAAAATAAAAATTTCGTTCAAAGATCTTTAAGAACTGCATACGTAGATACAGGCTATTTTCTTTTAACAGAAAGCTACCAATAGAACTGGAAAGACTTAGGTACACAACAAGTTTGATACTCAGATCATACCCTAAATCAATATCCGAAAATTGTTCTAGAAGACATATCGAAATATTGGAGAGACAGCTGATAGTGATCTCACACAGGGTCTTAAGCACGATATCGAAACTGATACATGGAAACGGGGAGAGTTACGGGTTGATTGTTTTTGAAAAATAGCGATATTCAAGTGGGCGATATTGAATACCGAAGAACTGATGGGCTCTACGATCGTCTGTTTTTTTCTAAACCTATTTATCAGAGAAAAGAAGATGAGGAACAATACAAAGATAGGGAGTGATGTATACGAAATTTGTAATCTAAGTGGAATAGCTGATAAGAAATGGTTAGTATACCGTTGACCGGCAGACAATTAACATGGCGGAAATATGAAAAACTATTCTTGCCAACATTGAAGAAGTATTCAGTCGGAACCAGTATTATGGGTCCTGTTTACCGGCAACTTTAATGGTTTGGGAACTTGCTAAAAAATATAATGTACATGTAGAGCCAAAATGTGGAAAGATTTTCTATGAGGAAATAGAAGGTAACATTCATTTTTGGAACGTATTTGAAGGAGAAATTTACGATCCTACCGTGAAAGTTATTAAACATATGATGCCATCTGCAGACCTTACGAAGTTTGTGTACAAAGAAGATCCTAGTATAAACACAGATATGGAGGCAGCACTAATGCTAGATATTTTTAATCAGTTCCAGAGAACAAACACAACACACCAATACTTTTCCAACGCTCCAGATAAACTTAAAACTCTGAGAAAAATTATCCATAGAAATGTAGCTAGATGTATTAAATAAAAGAATTAAACCAAGTCCTTAGATGTTTTACTACCTGAAACAATCAAACCTAACCTCAACAAATATTCTAGTGCAGGTGGTACAAAATTCTTCGAAACTTAAACGATTCTCAGCCTCAAGCTATTTAATAGAACAGGTTCTGTTTCCAAGGGATTCAAGCTTTTCTCAGGGCGTTTGTCTTTGCATTGTGTGTGACGCCCCGTTAACGCCCTGTGAACCACCCTATTGTTGTCCGGTTACTGCCCGGTTGTTGTCCTATTAACGTCCGGTTGCTGTCCGGATAACGTCAGGACGTTGTCCTGTATGTGTTATAACGAGGTTTTGATGGATAAAAGGACATGTTCAGATTAAGGGCTTTAGTTGAGAACTGGATGTTATAGTAATAAGATGTATACCAACAAAATAAAGTATCAGCTTCTTGAAACACCAGCTGTTAAATATGGTGTAAGGACAGAGGGGTCTAAGTTCTTTTAAACACCCTGTAAAACCATAGATATATTAAAAAGAAATTATGCCTGAAAATTATGTAACCGGTTAAGGGCCTTATATCTAAATATAGCCACCGTTAATACAAAAGGTTCTATTCTAAACCTTGTAAAACTAAAACAAAATCCCATTCAAAACTCCTTAAAATAATAACGCTTATTTTCTTATGCTAGGTCTTATATTTTCGAAAAACTGGGTAGTCGGAAGAGAGTCCTTTTTTTCTTATTCTAAGTCTTAGATTTTCGAAAAACTGTACGGTTGAGATTCTTTCCGGCATCACCATGTTGGTGGTATTTGTAAAACGTGTTTTTCAAAAATACCGCAAAGAAAAGTGCAAACCCAAGCAAACGCTCTCCTTATTGGTAGAGAAATTACATATTTCGAAAAAATTTACTACTAATTTGTATTTAAGTCGACATTATTTGAGTCGATAGTATAAAAAGAATAAAAAGGGTCCCCAAAAGACGCAGGAAGATATGCTTCACAGCTCAAATTGCCCCTTTTGTAGGGAGGTCTTACAAATCAAGCTCCACTATCTTGGTCCTCAGTGAGGATGTCTAAAGGGCCATAATAGATTCTTAGTATACAGATATGACAATAAATCACTAAATGGTTCACAGAAAAATTTCTCGCACCATTTGAGGATATTATTGCATAATATGAAAGACATATTTTAAACAGTACAACCACTAGCAACGTTAGTCGAGATTTTCGAAAAATTTTTGTCAGTCGAAAGGTCTTTTTGACCTTACCCAATACCCGCCAAAGATTCTCCGTCCCTTTCTTACTGTTAGGGCACGAATAGGAAAGATATAATATGGTAAACAGTCTAGCCTCTAGTAACGTAATTAGTCAAAATTAGCTCCTTTATAGAGTCAAAACAAGCGAACATATAACAGAGCAAACGCAAAGCGTTATTTTAAGTTGAAACATGGCCGATGGATGGTTCTTTAATAGCCAACAGGCGACAATTAACCCTAATCATGTCCATAAGACATATGGAAAACACTGTATATACCAAACTCCTTTAAGGTGCCAACCCCCTTTGTACAGAGGAATTACCGAACACCGGAGTCAGTACGTCTCCCCTCGGAAGGGTACCTGGCGTGTTTCCATGCGGAAAAAAGTCGACCATCCCTTTATACCCCTTAAGGAGCCAGCTCATTAGCAATAATAGGGAACATACCGAAATCACTTTGAATATATTTTTTCTAATTTTCAAACCAGTATACGCTGGAAGTTGTACATGAACATGCAAACATTTTCTGTAAAAATAAAAGATTTTAACTGACGAAATTCTTCAGACTATACGACACACATTTTTTGATTCATTTTTCTCCCCCAAAAGTTACAGTTTTTAGCGCAATTGAAAAGCAAAACTACAGTTAGTTTTATCTAGGACATCTCACGTAGACTTCAAGCCTAAGTACTAACGAACCGAGGGCGTCTGAAGAGAAGGGATCTAATCTATTGCCACGAGATTTAAAGGATTGGACGTGGGAACAGACAGGGAAAACATCTGCAGGCAATTTTTTCAGAATTCAGGTACTAATATGAGTTCAAAGAACTAACTATTTCTATGTTGTTACTGAAACAGAAATTTAAAATGATACTCGTAAATTTCCGCTTTAAAGATTTTTTTATATAAGTCATCCCACGTAGACGTCAAGCCTAAGTACTAACGAACCGTGGGCGTCTGAAGAGAAGGGAAATGTAAGCTATTGACATGAGAGTTAAAGGAGTGGGTGTTGGGGCAGACAGGGAAAACATCTGCAGGCAATTTTTCCATAATTCTGGTATGAAGGAGAGAAGTTCGAGGTTTTTATCCCCAGATCCCAGTGCTAATAAACTGCTGGCCAATTCAAGCGGGACAAACTAAATTTTTGATAAAATTTAGAGTGGAATATTTTCGAAACGAAAAAAGATTTTGATTTAACTTTTTCAGTATGTAATTGAATAGTTCTTCTAGTTTTTATACTTCAAGGCACTATTGCTAGCAGTCGCTGCAACTCTATTTTACAGGGTGTTAAGTGAAACCCTGACTTTTTTGGAAAAGTTTTCCAGTTCCGAGAATCTAGGAAGAATTTTTTTTGAATTTTCTTTTCATACTAAAATGATCCATGGTCAAATACAAAAAAACAATTTCTCCGGATTTTCTCTATTTTCATTTGTTTTCCGTATACAGGAGTTAGTCGAAATTATCGACTTCTTCTTACAAAGGAACCCCTAATTTGGCCGTTTATTCACAAAAAGCGAAAGACCAAGTAAATTTGTAGTTTGAAGTAGTCCAGCTAACAAAATTAATACAAATTTTTGTACAGGGTGTAGCAAGTTTGGATCACGGGCTAGTAAATTATTATTTTTTAATTTCTACTACTTTTTCCTAAGTTAACTATTAATTATCACGTGCTACGTTAAAGGGTTAAAATTTGTTAGGTCCGATAACAGTACTGGTTAGAAAGATCCTTTTTGCCCAAACGGGTTTTTCATTTTTTGTCTAGTCCCATTTTTAGTGATTAAACAGCTCGCATTTTGAACCTAACTTTTTGCAATTGCATCCATGAACGATTGAAGTGAGAGTGCTTTTTTGGTGGTACATAATGAATGTTTTATCCAACCAAAAAACATGTAGTGGCGAAACAGCTAATGATGCTTATTCGAAGAATTTTTTAGCATTATACAGGGTTGCAAAAAATATACCACCTATACTTTATATGGAAGTCATGTGATTTTCAAATTAATTGAATATAGTCCCAATTTTCTTGGAACTTTTTGCCGAAACTGTTTTTGAATTTTTTTGTCTGGTCCCATTTTTAGTGATACAAATGGCTTGCGTTTAAAACTTAACTTTTTGCGATTGCATTCATGAACTATTGAAGTGGACATCGTTTATTGGTTTAACCAACCAATAAAAAAGTGTCGTGGCCATAGAGCTAAAGATGCTTATTCGCTGCTTTTGTCCGCGTTTGCCCAAAACATATCACCTACATTTTATATGAAAATCATGTGATTTTAGAGTCCTTTAGGTATTCATAAAGTTCCTTTTTGCTATATTAATAATTATTAAAGAAAATGTCCTACTTATTATTAATAAAATCTAGTAACGATACAGATAAAAAGAATAATATTCATTCGGAACTTTTTCACATTATACAGGATTGTGCAGAAGTTACTACTTATAATAGAAGCCACGTGTTTCTCGATATCTTTGGATTTTCGTAAACTTCGATTATTCATTATAAAAGAAAAATATTTTACCACTGCTCTAAAAAGTCAGTACATGGCATTGAGAAATTTTAATTAATAAGAAGTGTCTTAAATTAATAGTCACGGAGTACATTTTTCTCGTCAAAAATTGGAGATGGATAGTGAATTCAACTGAACAAGTTATAAAATTCTGTATAGCGTAGTTTTTAGAAGGTATAGAAATTTCAGAAGATTTAATTACTTTTGAAAGTACTCGAAAAGATACGTAATTTTCAAATTTAGTAGTTATTTTTCCCGGCATTACTTTAGGAGATCCAAAATGTAAATTTTGGTTGTTACTTTTATAGGTAAACAGAAAACGTTTTAAATTATAGAACATTTTTTTTACTTGAAGGTATTATAAAAACTTGCAACTAACGAAAACAAAACAAATCTTAATACCTAGTAGGACCTCCCCTTACATTTATTATCTCTTGGCATCTTCGAGGCATGCTTATTACCAAATTATTGACAAATTCTTGCTGAATATTTTCCCACTCCTGAACAATGGCGTCTGCAAGTTGTTCTAGAGTCTGAGGAGGATCTTCCCTAGAACTTACCAATAATTTCAATTTAGACCAGACGTGTTCGATAATATTCATGTCTGGTGATTTTGCAGGCCAGACCATCCTGGTAATATTATTAGCTTCCAAAAACTCTTGCACAATGCGTGCTCTATGAGGTCTGGCGTTATCGTCAATTAGCACAAAATCGTTCCCAAAATTGTTTGCAAATGGTAGAACGATATTGCTTAAAATTTCGTCCCTATATACCTGACCGTTAATGGGCTCCAATGTTAAAAAAAGTTCCGTTTTGCCATTAAACATTACACCACCCCAAACAGTAACGCCTCCACCACCAAAAGGTTCCTGAGGAGCCATATTCTCCTCCATATACCGTTCGCCACGTTCACGCCAAACTAATATTCTGCCGTCCGAGTGAATTAAATTAAATCTTGACTCGTCTACAAACATGCAGTTTTCCCAGTTATCTAATGGCCAATTGCGATGTTCATATGCCCACTGGAGACGTCTTCGCCTATGCTGTGGTAGAAGTCGCACACATTTAGCACGTCGCCGAGCTCTAAAATTAAAATTTTGGCTTAAAAATCTGTAGTATAGGTGTAGGGAATGAACCAATAAATAAGCCAACAGTAGCTTTTATTATACTAAAATGCAAAATTAGGTCAATTTTCATAACGTTAGTTCTAGGGAAGAACTAAGGAACATTACGCTGCAAGCACAAATAATGTGTTTAGGGTCGCCTATCAAAACTTTAATTTATGAACAACTTAGTTCAAGTTTACATTTATAATATCGGTGCGCAAAATCCAAGATTCACGCCTCAGCTGACGTCGATATTATAATAGCCGACTTACTAAAATGAAACACTAAAAATATTGGTACAAAAAATAAGATCTCATTTGAAGTAACTCACCTTAAGTTATTATTGTTTAAAGTTCTTCTAATGGTCCTATTGCTCACACGAATGTGTGTTCTTGCTCTGAACTCCTGGTTAATTTTCTCTGATGGAATTTTTCGCCTTCGACGAGCCTCTCTAACCAACCATCTTTCATCTGCAATGCCGACTTTCTTTTGGCGACCTCCCCCATAACGATAGTTTGCACTTCCCGTTTCGTGGAAGCGTTGACGCAGTCGAGATATTGTACTTCGCCCAACCCCGTACATATCCGCAATAATACTAATTTTTACCCCATCTTGTAGTAAACGCAAACAATTAGCTTGTTCTTTTGCACTTAATCGAGCCATTATAAAGGATAATAACGCACCAATTCAAAGAAGAATACTTTGTTGCCTTGGTAACTGTCAATAGCAAAGAAAATGTTTTATTTTTTGGCCTACTAGATCTTTTGACTAAGAAATAGAAACGCCGCTAAATTAACAGAAATCCACCTGCAAAGTATAGGTGGTATATTTTTTGCAACCCTGTATAATGCTAAAAAATTCTTCGAATAAGCATCATTAGCTGTTTGGCCACTACATGTTTTTTGGTTGGATAAAACATTCATTATGTACCACCAAAACAGCACTCTCACTTCAATCGTTCATGGATGCAATTGCAAAAAGTTAGGTTCAAAATGCGAGCCGTTTAATCACTAAAAATGGGACTAGACAAAAAATGAAAAACCCGTTTGGGCAAAAAGGATCTTTCTATCCAGTACTGTTATCGGACCTAACAAATTTTAACCCTTTAACGTAGCACGTGATAATTAATAGTTAACTTAGGAAAAAGTAGTAGAAATTAAAAAATAATAATTTACTAGCCCGTGATCCAAACTTGCTACACCCTGTACAAAAATTTGTGTTAATTTTGTTAGCTGGACTACTTCAAACTACAAATTTACTTGGTCTTTCGCTTTTTGTGAATAAACGGCCAAATTAGGGGTTCCTGTGTAAGAAGAAGTCGATAATTTCGACTAACCCCTGTATACGGAAAACAAATGAAAATAGAGAAAATCCGGAGAAATTGTTTTTTTGTATTTGACCATGGATCATTTTAGTATGAAAAGAAAATTCAAAAAAAATTCTTCCTAGATTCTCGGAACTGGAAAACTTTTCCAAAAAAGTCAGGGTTTCACTTAACACCCTGTAAAATAGAGTTGCAGCGACTGCTAGCAATAGTGCCTTAAAGTATAAAAACTAGAAGAACTATTCAATTACATACTGAAAAAGTTAAATCAAAATTTTTTTTCGTTTCGAAAATATTCCACTCTAAATTTTATCAAAAATTTAGTTTGTCCCGCTTGAATTGGCCAGCAGTTTATTAGTTCAAAGAACTAACTATTTCTATGTTGTTACTTAAACATAAATTTAAAATGATACTCGTAAATTTCGGCTTTAAAGATTTTTTTATATAAGTCATCCCACGTAAACGTCAAGCCAAAGTACTAACGAACCGTGGACGTCTGAAGAGAAGGGAAATTTAATCTATTAACATGACATTTAAATGAGTGGGTGTTGGGACAGACAGGGAAAACATCTGCAGGCAATTTTTCCATAATTCTGGTATGAAGGAGAGAAGTTCGAGGTTTTTATCCCTAGATCCCAGTGCTAATATTAGTACAAAGAACTAAATATTTCTATGTTGTTACATAAACGTAAATTTAAAATAATATCCATAAATTTCGGTTTTAAAGATTTTTTATCTAAGACATCTCATGTGGACTTCGAGCCTAAGTACTAACAAACCGTGGGCGTCTGAAGAGAAGGGAAATGTAAGCTATCGACATGAGATTTAAAGGAGTGGGTGTTGGTTGGGACAGACAGGGAAAACCTCTGCAGGCAATTTTTTTCATAATTCCAGTACTAATATTAGTGTAAATAACTAAAGATTTATATGTTGATACTTAAACACAAATTGAAAATAACGTTCCATAAATTTCGGCTTTAAAGATTTTTTTTGAGTCATCCCACGTAGACATCAAGCCTAAGTATTAACGAACCGTGGGCGTCTGAAGAGAAGGGAAATATAAGCTATTGACATGAGATTTAAAGGAGTAGGTGTTGGGACAGATAGGGAAAACATCTGCAGGCAATTTTTTCCATAATTCTGGTATGAATGAGCGAGAGAAGTTCGAGTTTTTTTATTCCTAGATCCCAGCGCTAATATTAGTTCAAATAACTAACTATTTCTATGTTGTTACTTAAACATAAATTTAAAATGATACTCGTAAATTTCGGCTTTAAAGATTTTTTTATATAAGTCATCCCACGTAAACGTCAAGCCTAAGTACTAACGAACCGTGGACGTCTGAAGAGAAGGGAAATTTAATCTATTGCCATGAGATTTAAGAGATTGGACGACGGGAACAGAAAGGGAAAACCTCTACAGGTAATTTTTTTTCATAATTCAGGTAGAAATGAAGGAGAGAAGTTAGAGGTTTTTTATCCCTAGATCCAGGTGTTAATACTAGTACAAAAGAACTAAATATTTCCATGCTGTTACTCAAACGCAAATTTCAAATAATACCCCTAAATTTCCTCCTTCAAGATTTTTTATCTAAGACATCCCACGTAGACGTCAAACCTAAGTACTAACAAACCGTGGACGTCTGAAGAGAAGGGAAATGTAATATATTGACACTGGATTTAAAGGAGTGAACGTTGAGGGCAGACAGGGAAAAACATCCGCAGGCAATTTTTTTCATAATTCCAGCACTACTATTAGTGCAAATAACTAAAGATTTATATGTTGTTACTTAAACGCAAATTTAAAATAGCGCCCCATAAATTTCAGCTTTAAAGATTTTTTATATAAGTCATCCCACGTAGACATCAAGCCTAAGTACTAACGAATCGTGGGCGTCTGAAGAGAAGGGAAATGTAAGCTATTGACATGAGATTTAAAGGAGAGGGTGTTAGGGACAGACAGGGAAAAACATCTGCAGGTAATTTTTTTTCATAATTCAGGTACTAATATTAGCGCAAATAACTAAAGATTTATATGTTGCTACTTACCCGCAAATTTAAAATACAACCCTCTAAATTTCAGCTTTCGAGATTTTTTTTTAATCTAAGACACCCCAGCCTAAGCCATCAAGCCTAAGTATTAACGACCCGTGGGCGTCTGAAGAGAAGGGAAATGTAATATATTGACATGGGATTTAAAGGAGTGAATATTGGGAGCACACAGGGAAAACATCTGCAGGCAAGTTTTTCTAGTGTAAATAACTAAAGATTTCTATGCTGGTACTTAAACGCAAATTTAAAAAATATTGTCCCTAAATTTCGACTTTTCAGTTTTTATCTAAGACACTCCACGTAGACTTCAAGCCTAAGTACTAACGAACCGTGGGCGTCTGAAGAGAAGGGAAATGTAAGCTATTGTATTATAAAATACTACCCATAAATTCCGGCTTTTTCAGATTTTTTTATCTCAGACATCCCAGTCTAAGTCACCAAGCCTAAGTACTAACGACCCGTGGGCGTCTGAAGAGAAGGGAAATGTAATCTATTGACATAAGATTTAAAGGAGGGGGTGTTAGGGACAGACAGGGAAAACATCTGCAGGTAATTTTTTTCATAATTCAGGTAGAAACGAGCGAAAGAAGTTCGAGGCTTTTTTTATCCCTAGATTCCCATACTAATATTAGCGCAAATAACTAAATATTTCCATGTTGCTACTTAAACGCAAATTTAAAATACTACCCATAAATTTCGACTTTCTAGTCCCCACACAAACTCTTAAATATACCAACTACTAATTTTTAAACCTCAAATAACAATAGTAATAATATTAACACGATTAAATAAAACACTAGAGTACTTACGTTTTATAATACTTAGGGCACAACACACAAACTAATTCACAGTAAAAAATCTAAATGACTACCAGTTCAGCCTGCTAACAAAAAACTCGAACCCGTATTTTGCCCTGATTGAACCAACCGATCACGCGTAAAGATTTGTTACTACCTAAACTCGTACTGGCGAATCTCTTGTATGTAGTTACTAATTAAGATTCTAAGATATCCAGACCGGATGTGTCAAAACCACAAATCTCCCTGTTACCAATAAATGTACACATATATTATCAGAAAAAGGCTCGCAAATATGTTTAGAACTGTATTTGATTTCTTTATAAAATTATTTAAAATAAAACATCAAATTTCTATAATTGCTAATGCCTTTCCATCTCTGAATTAAGAAACTATACTAGTATCATGAATTTACTTAAATTTTTCTCTTTCATTTGATACCCAACACGCCGTTTATCATATTAGAGCCCTTTTTCGACGCCATATCTTCGGGGGGGAGAGGGTTTAAATTTCTACAACTATATACGATGGACATGATTTTTTAGCAAAAAATGCGTAGCAGGGTTGCGTCATCTTTATGAGAAGTAGTTAAAAGGATATTTGTAAAACAAAATACAACCTCCCGTTACATACTCGTGATAGCAACTTGTAAACGTTAACTAATCTGTTTTTGAGAGCAATTTTTCATACCGTACCAAACACCCAAATCCCCACCCTCTGTTTTAGGCCGTTAGGGTACTAACTGTAAAAAACTCGGACCCTGAACCCCGCTGGACGGCTTTTCTTTTTTCAACATCTTCTGGCATCATCCTCATCATGTGACCTATGTTAAATTTCTATGTTATCGTTTGACAAGTGACTGGTAACACATCGAAGATGATAAGTGGCCACTGATGTACTTTTACATATGTCTCACGATATCATCCATAACACGTGACACATGTAAAATTTTTATTTTTGAAGTTTCACAAGTGACAGGTGACAGTTGACACACCGAAGATAAGGTTTGCGCGTTTAAGGTTAGCTCAGGTCGCGCGCGCGCGCGACCTGAGCTAACCTTAAACGCGCAAACCAAAGCAAAGCCAAATAAACCTGAAGAAACCGGAGCAAACCCACTGAAACAAACCTGAGCAGACCTGAACAAACCTCAGCAAACCCAACGAGACAAACCTGAGCAAACTCAGCCAAACAGTCACTTGTCAAACGTAGAAATAAAAATTTAACTTAGGTTACGTGTTAAGGATGTCTCTTGTTATCTTCGGTGTGTCAACTGTCACCTGTCACTTGTGAAACTTCAAAAATAAAAATTTTACATGTGTCACGTGTTATGGATGATATCGTGAGACATATGTAAAAGTACATCAGTGGCCACTTATCATCTTCGATGTGTTACCAGTCACTTGTCAAACGATAACATAGAAATTTAACATAGGTCACATGATGAGGATGATGCCAGAAGATGTTGAAAAAAGAAAAGCCGTCCAGCGGGGTTCAGGGTCCGAGTTTTTTACAGTTAGTACCCTAACGGCCTAAAACAGAGGGTGGGGATTTGGGTGTTTGGTACGGTATGAAAAATTGCTCTCAAAAACAGATTAGTTAACGTTTACAAGTTGCTATCACGAGTATGTAACGGGAGGTTGTATTTTGTTTTACAAATATCCTTTTAACTACTTCTCATAAAGATGACGCAACCCTGCTACGCATTTTTTGCTAAAAAATCATGTCCATCGTATATAGTTGTAGAAATTTAAACCCTCTCCCCCCCGAAGATATGGCGTCGAAAAAGGGCTCTAATATGATAAACGGCGTGTTGGGTATCAAATGAAAGAGAAAAATTTAAGTAAATTCATGATACTAGTATAGTTTCTTAATTCAGAGATGGAAAGGCATTAGCAATTATAGAAATTTGATGTTTTATTTTAAATAATTTTATAAAGAAATCAAATACAGTTCTAAACATATTTGCGAGCCTTTTTCTGATAATATAAGTGTACATTTATTGGTAACAGGGAGATTTGTGGTTTTGACACATCCGGTCTGGATATCTTAGAATCTTAATTAGTAACTACATACAAGAGATTCGCCAGTACGAGTTTAGGTAGTAACAAATCTTTACGCGTGATCGGTTGGTTCAATCAGGGCAAAATACGGGTTCGAGTTTTTTGTTAGCAGGCTGAACTGGTAGTCATTTAGATTTTTTACTGTGAATTAGTTTGTGTGTTGTGCCCTAAGTATTATAAAACGTAAGTACTCTAGTGTTTTATTTAATCGTGTTAATATTATTACTATTGTTATTTGAGGTTTAAAAATTAATAGTTGGTATATTTAAGAGTTTGTGTGGGGACTAGAAAGTCGAAATTTATGGGTAGTATTTTAAATTTGCGTTTAAGTAGCAACATGGAAATATTTAGTTATTTGCGCTAATATTAGTATGGGAATCTAGGGATAAAAAAAGCCTCGAACTTCTTTCGCTCGTTTCTACCTGAATTATGAAAAAAATTACCTGCAGATGTTTTCCCTGTCTGTCCCTAACACCCCCTCCTTTAAATCTTATGTCAATAGATTACATTTCCCTTCTCTTCAGACGCCCACGGGTCGTTAGTACTTAGGCTTGGTGACTTAGACTGGGATGTCTGAGATAAAAAAATCTGAAAAAGCCGGAATTTATGGGTAGTATTTTATAATACAATAGCTTACATTTCCCTTCTCTTCAGACGCCCACGGTTCGTTAGTACTTAGGCTTGAAGTCTACGTGGAGTGTCTTAGATAAAAACTGAAAAGTCGAAATTTAGGGACAATATTTTTTAAATTTGCGTTTAAGTACCAGCATAGAAATCTTTAGTTATTTACACTAGAAAAACTTGCCTGCAGATGTTTTCCCTGTGTGCTCCCAATATTCACTCCTTTAAATCCCATGTCAATATATTACATTTCCCTTCTCTTCAGACGCCCACGGGTCGTTAATACTTAGGCTTGATGGCTTAGGCTGGGGTGTCTTAGAATAAAAAAAAATCTCGAAAGCTGAAATTTAGAGGGTTGTATTTTAAATTTGCGGGTAAGTAGCAACATATAAATCTTTAGTTATTTGCGCTAATATTAGTACCTGAATTATGAAAAAAAATTACCTGCAGATGTTTTTCCCTGTCTGTCCCTAACACCCTCTCCTTTAAATCTCATGTCAATAGCTTACATTTCCCTTCTCTTCAGACGCCCACGATTCGTTAGTACTTAGGCTTGATGTCTACGTGGGATGACTTATATAAAAAATCTTTAAAGCTGAAATTTATGGGGCGCTATTTTAAATTTGCGTTTAAGTAACAACATATAAATCTTTAGTTATTTGCACTAATAGTAGTGCTGGAATTATGAAAAAAATTGCCTGCGGATGTTTTTCCCTGTCTGCCCTCAACGTTCACTCCTTTAAATCCAGTGTCAATATATTACATTTCCCTTCTCTTCAGACGTCCACGGTTTGTTAGTACTTAGGTTTGACGTCTACGTGGGATGTCTTAGATAAAAAATCTTGAAGGAGGAAATTTAGGGGTATTATTTGAAATTTGCGTTTGAGTAACAGCATGGAAATATTTAGTTCTTTTGTACTAGTATTAACACCTGGATCTAGGGATAAAAAACCTCTAACTTCTCTCCTTCATTTCTACCTGAATTATGAAAAAAAATTACCTGTAGAGGTTTTCCCTTTCTGTTCCCGTCGTCCAATCTCTTAAATCTCATGGCAATAGATTAAATTTCCCTTCTCTTCAGACGTCCACGGTTCGTTAGTACTTAGGCTTGACGTTTACGTGGGATGACTTATATAAAAAAATCTTTAAAGCCGAAATTTACGAGTATCATTTTAAATTTATGTTTAAGTAACAACATAGAAATAGTTAGTTATTTGAACTAATATTAGCGCTGGGATCTAGGAATAAAAAAACTCGAACTTCTCTCGCTCATTCATACCAGAATTATGGAAAAAATTGCCTGCAGATGTTTTCCCTATCTGTCCCAACACCTACTCCTTTAAATCTCATGTCAATAGCTTATATTTCCCTTCTCTTCAGACGCCCACGGTTCGTTAATACTTAGGCTTGATGTCTACGTGGGATGACTCAAAAAAAAATCTTTAAAGCCGAAATTTATGGAACGTTATTTTCAATTTGTGTTTAAGTATCAACATATAAATCTTTAGTTATTTACACTAATATTAGTACTGGAATTATGAAAAAAATTGCCTGCAGAGGTTTTCCCTGTCTGTCCCAACCAACACCCACTCCTTTAAATCTCATGTCGATAGCTTACATTTCCCTTCTCTTCAGACGCCCACGGTTTGTTAGTACTTAGGCTCGAAGTCCACATGAGATGTCTTAGATAAAAAATCTTTAAAACCGAAATTTATGGATATTATTTTAAATTTACGTTTATGTAACAACATAGAAATATTTAGTTCTTTGTACTAATATTAGCACTGGGATCTAGGGATAAAAACCTCGAACTTCTCTCCTTCATACCAGAATTATGGAAAAATTGCCTGCAGATGTTTTCCCTGTCTGTCCCAACACCCACTCATTTAAATGTCATGTTAATAGATTAAATTTCCCTTCTCTTCAGACGTCCACGGTTCGTTAGTACTTTGGCTTGACGTTTACGTGGGATGACTTATATAAAAAAATCTTTAAAGCCGAAATTTACGAGTATCATT
Source organism: Philopedon plagiatum (assembly GCA_963971165.1). NCBI lineage: Eukaryota > Metazoa > Arthropoda > Insecta > Coleoptera > Curculionidae > Philopedon > Philopedon plagiatum. The sequence goes on from OZ020194.1 coordinate 33,367,575, forward strand.
TTAAATTTATGTTTAAGTAACAACATAGAAATAGTTAGTTCTTTGAACTAATATTAGCACTGGGATCTGGGGATAAAAACCTCGAACTTCTCTCCTTCATACCAGAATTATGGAAAAATTGCCTGCAATGTTTTCCCTGTCTGCCCCAACACCCACTCCTTTAACTCTCATGTCAATAGCTTACATTTCCCTTCTCTTCAGACGCCCACGGTTCGTTAGTACTTAGGCTTGACGTCTACGTGGGATGACTTATATAAAAAAATCTTTAAAGCGGAAATTTACGAGTATCATTTTAAATTTCTGTTTCAGTAACAACATAGAAATAGTTAGTTCTTTGAACTCATATTAGTACCTGAATTCTGAAAAAATTGCCTGCAGATGTTTTCCCTGTCTGTTCCCACGTCCAATCCTTTAAATCTCGTGGCAATAGATTAGATCCCTTCTCTTCAGACGCCCTCGGTTCGTTAGTACTTAGGCTTGAAGTCTACGTGAGATGTCCTAGATAAAACTAACTGTAGTTTTGCTTTTCAATTGCGCTAAAAACTGTAACTTTTGGGGGAGAAAAATGAATCAAAAAATGTGTGTCGTATAGTCTGAAGAATTTCGTCAGTTAAAATCTTTTATTTTTACAGAAAATGTTTGCATGTTCATGTACAACTTCCAGCGTATACTGGTTTGAAAATTAGAAAAAATATATTCAAAGTGATTTCGGTATGTTCCCTATTATTGCTAATGAGCTGGCTCCTTAAGGGGTATAAAGGGATGGTCGACTTTTTTCCGCATGGAAACACGCCAGGTACCCTTCCGAGGGGAGACGTACTGACTCCGGTGTTCGGTAATTCCTCTGTACAAAGGGGGTTGGCACCTTAAAGGAGTTTGGTATATACAGTGTTTTCCATATGTCTTATGGACATGATTAGGGTTAATTGTCGCCTGTTGGCTATTAAAGAACCATCCATCGGCCATGTTTCAACTTAAAATAACGCTTTGCGTTTGCTCTGTTATATGTTCGCTTGTTTTGACTCTATAAAGGAGCTAATTTTGACTAATTACGTTACTAGAGGCTAGACTGTTTACCATATTATATCTTTCCTATTCGTGCCCTAACAGTAAGAAAGGGACGGAGAATCTTTGGCGGGTATTGGGTAAGGTCAAAAAGACCTTTCGACTGACAAAAATTTTTCGAAAATCTCGACTAACGTTGCTAGTGGTTGTACTGTTTAAAATATGTCTTTCATATTATGCAATAATATCCTCAAATGGTGCGAGAAATTTTTCTGTGAACCATTTAGTGATTTATTGTCATATCTGTATACTAAGAATCTATTATGGCCCTTTAGACATCCTCACTGAGGACCAAGATAGTGGAGCTTGATTTGTAAGACCTCCCTACAAAAGGGGCAATTTGAGCTGTGAAGCATATCTTCCTGCGTCTTTTGGGGACCCTTTTTATTCTTTTTATACTATCGAATCAAATAATGTCGACTTAAATACAAATTAGTAGTAAATTTTTTCGAAATATGTAGATTTCTCTACCAATAAGGAGAGCGTTTGCTTGGGTTTGCACTTTTCTTTGCGGTATTTTTTGAAAAACACGTTTTACAAATACCACCAACATGGTGATGCCGGAAAGAATCTCAACCATACAGTTTTTCGAAAATCTAAGACTTAGAATAAGAAAAAAAGGACTCTCTTCCGACTACCCAGTTTTTCGAAAATATAAGACCTAGCATAAGAAAATAAGCGTTATTATTTTAAGGAGTTTTGAATGGGATTTTGTTTTAGTTTTACAAGGTTTAGAATAGAACCTTTTGTATTAACGGTGGCTATATTTAGATATAAGGCCCTTAACCGGTTACATAATTTTCAGGCATAATTTCTTTTTAATATATCTATGGTTTTACAGGGTGTTTAAAAGAACTTAGACCCCTCTGTCCTTACACCATATTTAACAGCTGGTGTTTCAAGAAGCTGATACTTTATTTTGTTGGTATACATCTTATTACTATAACATCCAGTTCTCAACTAAAGCCCTTAATCTGAACATGTCCTTTTATCCATCAAAACCTCGTTATAACACATACAGGACAACGTCCTGACGTTATCCGGACAGCAACCGGACGTTAATAGGACAACAACCGGGCAGTAACCGGACAACAATAGGGTGGTTCACAGGGCGTTAACGGGGCGTCACACACAATGCAAAGACAAACGCCCTGAGAAAAGCTTGAATCCCTTGGAAACAGAACCTGTTCTATTAAATAGCTTGAGGCTGAGAATCGTTTAAGTTTCGAAGAATTTTGTACCACCTGCACTAGAATATTTGTTGAGGTTAGGTTTGATTGTTTCAGGTAGTAAAACATCTAAGGACTTGGTTTAATTCTTTTATTTAATACATCTAGCTACATTTCTATGGATAATTTTTCTCAGAGTTTTAAGTTTATCTGGAGCGTTGGAAAAGTATTGGTGTGTTGTGTTTGTTCTCTGGAACTGATTAAAAATATCTAGCATTAGTGCTGCCTCCATATCTGTGTTTATACTAGGATCTTCTTTGTACACAAACTTCGTAAGGTCTGCAGATGGCATCATATGTTTAATAACTTTCACGGTAGGATCGTAAATTTCTCCTTCAAATACGTTCCAAAAATGAATGTTACCTTCTATTTCCTCATAGAAAATCTTTCCACATTTTGGCTCTACATGTACATTATATTTTTTAGCAAGTTCCCAAACCATTAAAGTTGCCGGTAAACAGGACCCATAATACTGGTTCCGACTGAATACTTCTTCAATGTTGGCAAGAATAGTTTTTCATATTTCCGCCATGTTAATTGTCTGCCGGTCAACGGTATACTAACCATTTCTTATCAGCTATTCCACTTAGATTACAAATTTCGTATACATCACTCCCTATCTTTGTATTGTTCCTCATCTTCTTTTCTCTGATAAATAGGTTTAGAAAAAAACAGACGATCGTAGAGCCCATCAGTTCTTCGGTATTCAATATCGCCCACTTGAATATCGCTATTTTTCAAAAACAATCAACCCGTAACTCTCCCCGTTTCCATGTATCAGTTTCGATATCGTGCTTAAGACCCTGTGTGAGATCACTATCAGCTGTCTCTCCAATATTTCGATATGTCTTCTAGAACAATTTTCGGATATTGATTTAGGGTATGATCTGAGTATCAAACTTGTTGTGTACCTAAGTCTTTCCAGTTCTATTGGTAGCTTTCTGTTAAAAGAAAATAGCCTGTATCTACGTATGCAGTTCTTAAAGATCTTTGAACGAAATTTTTATTTTAAATTCCGTTCGAAAAGGAGGATGGACTGGATGCTTTTTTTTAACAGATAACTGTTTGATTATTCGTAGCAGCATTAGTACCCTTCTATTTTTGAAGAAAATCGTCTGTATGTTGTTTATATATGAGCAAGTATGAATACGAATTACTGTTTCCCGAAGCAAAGGCATTTTTCTTAGTTGTTTCATAGCTGCTCCGGAGTTGTTTTTCGAAACAGAGTATGTTGTTTCGCTGTTGAGTGGTTGGGTAGTTCGACGTTTCAGTGGGTTCCTGAAACAGGGTCTGTTTTTTTTTGCTGTTCTTCCCGAACAGGGTCTGTTTTTTTTTAGCTGTTTTTCTAGAAACAGAGTCTGTTTTTAGCTGTTTTTTCCCGAACAGGGTCTGTTTTTTAGCTGTTTTTTCCCGAACAGGGTCTGTTTTTAGCTGTTTTTCCAGAACAGGGTCTGTTTTTTAGCTGTTTTTCTAGACCAGGGTCTGTTTTTTCGCTGTTTTTTCCAGAACAGGATATGTTTTTGAGCTGTTTTTCCAGAACAGGGTCTGTTTATTAGCTGTTTTTTCCAGAATAGGGCCTGTTTTTTAGCTGTTTTTCCAGAACAGGGTCTGTCTTTTTTAGTATGTCTACCCCCAAGAGCCAGCTCGATAAAGACGTTAAACGTAGGATTATCCAAGCTGCACGAACAATAAGAAAGAAGTATTTAGCATTTAAGACCTGCATCGATGATCTTCGTCGAGAATTTCGTAAAGTTTTTCCGTCCGTCGCAACATCTTTTCCTCGTACTCATTCTACCCTAGCCCCATCTTTATCCGAAACTCTGAATCGTATTTCTAGTTTACTTGTATTCCTAGTCCTAACTTGTTTCCTATTATTCGCTAATTTTGTATATAAATTTGCTCAATCTCGATGTCTTGTGGTTAAATCACCAATTTTTCTCATTGCTAGTTTTCTTACATATTCGTACCTCGAAAAACACGTCTAAATTAACCTTACCTCGTGCTGAGTCATTTTAGCTCGCTTGAGTTGGGAATTTTCCACTAATGATGCAATCTTTCTCTTATGTACTATTGTTTTAGGCTCTTTTAACTTGATATAATCATCCGGCAGATAATATTCTAATTTTTTCCTCAAAGTCGAGATTTTTGAAAAATAATTTGATAAATCGAATGATCTCATCATCTACTATCCTACATCCAAATTTCAACTCTCCAACCTGAGCCATTAGAGCGCTAATAGCAAAAAACTATATCTCCGGAACCAAAAGGCCGATCGACGCCATTCTTTTTTTAAACGCTTTCGGACACCGCCCTGAACACGTGACATATGTTGAATTTTTTTTGACGTTTAACACGTGACTGGTGACAGTTGACATGTCTTAAATGACAGGTGACAGCTGACATATTTTTACGCATGTCTTCTGACGCCATTTTGAACACGTGACCTACGCTAAATTTTAATTTTGGCGTTTCATAAGTGACAGGTGACAGTTGACAGATCTTAAATGGCAGGTGACAGCTGACATACTTTTACACATGTCTTATGACGCCATTTTCAACACGTGACGTATGTCAGTTTTTTATTTTAGCGTTTCATAAGTGACAGGTGACAGTTGACAGATCTTAAATGACAGGTGACAGCTGACATGCTTTTACACATGTCTTATGACGTCATCCTTCATACGTCACGTATGTCAAATTTTAATTTTGACATTTGACAAGTGACAGGTGACAGTTGACAGGTGACATTTGACAGCTGCGCGCGCAGGTTGGGTTTGCTGACGTAAGATCCAGTGACGTAGACTTCGATGACGTACTTAAAATTTGCGCATGCGCAAAGGTGGCCGAGATATGACGTCATAGATCACAAGATAAGATCCCGCCGGGTGGCGGGTGGGGGTGAACATATCATCTCCTACTACTAAACTATCAAGGGAGCAGATGCTGAAAGATTGTCTCACATGGATATATTTCAACTTATAAATGACTACAAGCTACTAGCTAGCTATCCAAATATGTCTATAGCTTATAGAATTTTTTTAACTATCCCAGTTACTTCGGCAACCTGTGAACGGTCTTTCAGCAAACTGAAATTAATAAAAAATTACCTGCGATCCTCTATGAGTCAACACAGGATTAGCAGTCTTGCATTAATTTCCATAGAACAGTCGATTGCTAAAGACTTAAATTATGAATATTTAATTGATAGCTTTGCTAGTGCGAAAGCAAGAAGAGTGCACTTGCATTAAAAGCTAATATTGTATTGACTTTTTTTTTCTTAGTTTATTTCTCCAAATATTGGTGATGATAAGTAGGCTTGGTGAAAAAGTGAAAATTCAGTAGGTGTAGCAAGTGGAAAACAACTAATTACTTAAAATAATATCTCTTACATAAGAAAGAAATTTAATGTAAACTCAAGTTAGTGAATGACCCCGAGCCACAAAGCCTCTGAATTTGTAATTTTTTTACCAAATGAAATTTCTTTCGTGTTTCCATCACAAATAGTAACAAAACCAGGTAGTATCATAAACTCCAGCGCGTTGTTAAAAAAGCTGAGTAATCAAAAGTACTGAGTGTGTGACCTCCCAAACCCAGGAACGTATCTTCAGTCATAAATTTTCGCGCGTTGTTACCGGGTCGCTTACACGAATCTGTGATTTCGATCCGACAATTTCGCTTATTAAGCAGTTTTGGGATTTGTGCATTATAGTGTGTACGAGTACGTGAGAAAATGTGCGACGAGTCAAAGAAACGGAAAAGAGAGGAAAAACTGGCAAAGTATCAAGCCAAAATTGCAAAGTTCCACCGAAAAATAGTGGAATTCGACTCTGATAGTGAACAAGGTACTTTTGAACCTTTCTCAAAGCTGCAGTCGCTCGACTTGCTTAAAAGCTTTTTGGGTGTCGCTCGACTTACTCAGGGAAAAAGTAAAAATAAGGCGATCGCTCGATCTGCTTTTTAAACTGACAAAAAGTATAATATACTTAATCTAAGTAATTGTACTTTAATTTTGTTTTTTTACGGGGTGAAACTTAGTTTCCTTTTTTCCCTTGCAGAGGACAGAGAATCGTCCATTCCAAATGAGGAAATAATGGAGCCGCAGTTAATTGTAGACTCCGCCCAACTAGAAGATACGGATCCACGTAATTCACAAACATATCCTCTATATTAGGGGCTGACCCGACAAAGAAGAAACCCGACGGGTTTTTGCTTAATTCTGATTTGGCTCGCTATTGGACGGAATACCTCAAATCAGGAGTTGCAAAAGAGACCCTTGATAACATACTTCAAAAATATGCAATACCAGAGAATTGTCCTATGTTAGCAGGGCCAAAACTTAATGAAGAAATAAAAACAACATTAAGTGAGACTGGATTGAAGCAGGAAAAATTTCCTCAAGCTCTACAAGACACAATGGGGTTGGGTTTGGCCGCTTTAGGTTCCCCAATTTCCAAATTTATCCAAGATCCTGAATCGGTGACGCAGGATGACATTACGGCAATCGCCGATGCCGCAACTATTTTTTGTAGAGCTCATAACTCAATTTCATTGCATAGACGGTACAATATTGTTCCTGCATTAAAACAAGACGTAAAAAAGGCCTTGCATGACACAGAAATCGAAGAATTTCTGTTTGGAAGCAATATGCAAGAGAAAATCAAGGCTGTGGAATCTCTGGCACAGATAGGGAAGAAACTCAAAAAACCCCTGATGCCGACATTTAAATCAAGAACTCCGGAAACTCGGTTGGATTCAAAGCCGTCAAACCAGGCTTTGCCCTCAACCTCAAAAACTACGAAAACCAATCAGGTTTTTCAGCGACCCAGGCCTCCGTTTCAGTATCAGAATCGGAAATGGGTGGAGAAAAAACAGCCTTACCAGCATCGCAAGAAATAATGGTGAGTGGACAAGTTAATCGTCTGCCTTATTTCTATAAAAACTGGTGTGGCATAACTCAAGACAGTTGTGTATTAGAGTGGGTTAAGGGTATAAAAATTCCTTTCATCGAGAAACCTCCGGAAATGGGGGTTTTTCGACCGATAAACGATATACAATTTTTAGGCCCTATTCAAGAGCTATTATCTTTGGGAGCCGTTTCAAAAGTAAACCACGTCAAAGGCGAATTTATATCACCCTTTTTTTTGAGAGACAAACCAAATGGCCTGAAAAGATTTATTTTAAATTTAAAAAATCTTAATATATATCGGTGCCACATTTTAAACTAGAAGATCGGTCGGCGATAAAATTAACAACAACAAATTGTTTCTATGCCAAGATCGACTTAAAAGACGCTTACTTTGCAGTCTCTGTAAATAAATCGTTTAGAAAATATCTACGATTTGTTTTCAAAGGCGATGTTTATGAATTCAATGTTTTACCTTTCGGTTTAAACATAGCACCATATATCTTTACGAAAATTATGAAACCAGTTTTGTTTACACTAAGGTCACTAGGTTACATATCGCTTATTTATCTTGATGACTTTTTACTTTTTGGCAGTTCTGTAACAGAATTACAAGAAAATGTAAGAATAACAATACATCTTTTAAACTCCCTAGGTTTCATAATAAACAAGGATAAATGTATTCTAAAAGCCACACAGAAAATCGAATTTTTGGGTATGATTTTTAATTCTCAAAATTTAACATTAAGTTTACCTACTGAGAAAAGCATCAGCATTTGCAATCATATTAAACAATTGCAAATTAAAAAAATCGTGTACAATTAAGGAATTTGCCACGCTAATTGGTAGATTGGTAGCCATTTGCCCGGCGGTGCCCTATGGTTGGCTCTATATAAAAAATTTCGAATATGAAAAGTTTCTTTTTTTACGTAAACATCACCAAAACTACGAATCAACTATGGACATCTCAGAGTACCTACAAAATGATTTTTATTGGTGGTTAAATAATATTGGCCGGACTTGCAGTAATTTTAGTTCGAAAACATACTTGCTGGAGATTTTCTCGGATGCCTCAAACACGTGGGGGGCATTGCAATGGGAAATCCGCAAGAGGTTTTTGGAACTCTGCGGAAATACGGCTGCATATTAACCTTTTAGAGCTTAAAGCTGCTTTTTATTCCTTGAAATCTTTTGCAAGACAAATTTCAAACTGTAATTTGCTTTTAAGAATAGACAACACCACTGCTATTTCGTGCATTAATCGCATGGGTAGCGTCAAACATAGATCTCTAAACAAAATAAGCAGAGACATTTGGCAATGGTGTGAAAACCGGAAAATTTTTATTTTTGCTACTTATATTCAGTCAAAAAGTAATACCATCGCAGACACAGAATCTCGGGCGCTACCCTCAGAAACTGAATATTCTTTAGCAAATTGGGCCTTTAAAGAAATAGTTAAAAAATTTGGAGTGCCGTGTTTGCGACTTATCAAAATACAAAAAATACATTTCGTGGTACCCAGATCCAGCGTCATGGTCTACTGACGCATTTACTATTTCTTGGTCTAATTATTTTTTTTATGCGTTTCCACCTTTTCCTCTAATAAATCGAACTTTACAAAAAATTCTTACTGATAAAGCGGAGGGTATTTTGGTCATCCCTAACTGGCCTAGCCAGTCATGGTTCCCAGCTGTACAAAAATACAAACTTGACAGCTTGGTTTTTACACCACACAGAGAATTACTTTTATCTCCTTTCAGGACACCGCACCCTCTACACACAACCCTTACCCTGGTGGCAATCAAATTATCAGGCAAGCTTTCAGAGAAAACTATGGCATCGACAGTGAAGAAGGATTAGAAATACTTTTAAAATCAATTTCGGCCGGAACACATAAACAGTACAATTTGTGTTTTCAAAAATGGTTTAATTTTTGCCAAAAGAAAAATTTAAATTTTTTAAAGCCCCAAGTTAAGGACGTCATAGAATTTTTCTTATTTTGTAAAGAATTAAGCTATTCCACTATCAATAGCTATAGATCAGCTTTAAACCTCATAATAATTTTCTCTGGAAAAGAACAGCAAATCATCAACAGATTTTTAAAAGGATTTTTTAATTTAAAACCACCAAATCCGCGATATTCTGAAACCTGGGATCCATCTGTAGTTTTAAAATACTTAGATAAACAATATCCGTTAGAAAACCTTACTTTAGAAACCTTATCTTTTAAGTTGGTATCCCTATTAGCACTAACAAGTGCGCACAGAATCCAAACGTTGACAAAAATCACGATAAACAATATAGTGATTACAGAAAGTGAACTTAGAATAAAAATTAGTGATAAGATAAAAACATCTGGTCCGAATGCCAGTCAACCAGTACTTTATTTTCCATTTTTCAAAGAAAATCCTTCGCTCTGTGTAGCTTCAACTATAATTTTTTATATTCAACGGACAAAAACTTTTCGTAAAGCAGAAGACATTCAATTAATTTTAACTTTTCGAAAGCCGCACCACCCTGCTACTCCTCAAACTGTTAGTAGATGGATAAAGATAGTTTTGGGAAAAAGTGGGGTGGATACTTCACTTTTTAAAGGCTACAGAACCAGACATGCGGCAACTTCAGCCGCAGCCAGAGCAGGGCTACACACTGATACTATTCGCAGTACAGCGGGCTGGACTTCAAAATCTGAAACGTTTAATCGATTTTATAATAGGCCTTTAACAACAGACAAAAATGAGTTCGCATTAAATATTTTAAAAGCCAAAATAAATGGAAAATAAAACATCTGCATTTAAGATATACAAAGTTTGTCTATGTCATAATATGCTCATTTACTATATTAACTGATTAAAAACATTTCTCGTTTTCATAGACCGCTTTTTGTCTGTAAACATCTACCTGGTTTTGTTACTATTTGTGATGGAAACAGGAAAGAAATTAATAAATTAAACGACTTACCTTGGTAGGATGTTTAATTTTGATTTCTTGAGGGTTTTTGGGTTTTTTTAATACCCAATATAGCGTTCTATGAAAATTAGCTACTTGCTTCAAATTTATGACTGAAGATACGTTCCTGGGTTTGGGAGGTCACACACTCAGTACTTTTGATTACTCAGCTTTTTTAACAACGCGCTGGAGTTTATGATACTACCTGGTTTTGTTACTATTTGTGATGGAAACCCTCAAGAAATCAAAATTAAACATCCTACCAAGGTAAGTCGTTTAATTTATTAATTATTTCATAAGAATATCCTGTGAAAAAGGTGACTTGTTCTAGAAGAAAGTTTGCGTTTATCGCTCTTATTTAGTACTATTTGTTTTTAGATTTCTCATTTTTATAAAAATTTTATTTGACTAAATGTTGTTCTTTTACTAGAAAATGTTTGCGTCTATCGTTTTTGTTTAGTAGGTACTTATAGTGTTCTTTTTAATTTCTTATTAATATTTATGAGAATTTTTTATTTAAATAAATGTTGTTTGCATACTAAATTACTATTATTTTTAAACCGAGGAGGAGGGCGCACCGAAGACGTTCGGCCCCGGGCGCTGAAATGTCTAGTTGCGGCCCTGTGTAACACTGTAGTGTGCGCGACATAACACTAGTGTTATGCTACATACTAATGTAGCAGTGACGCAATATAATCAACGTTAGCGAACCTCCTATGGATGTTTGTGTTGGCTGGGTTAATTATCGAAAACAGGTGCAAATTTAGGGGTATATACTCTGGTGTATTGACTCGAACGTGGCGTAGTTAAAAAATAAATAACCAGAAAACTAACACAGTACCACAAAATAAGTACTTATAAGATTTTGTGTCTTGTGGGCCCAGTTACCCCACTTGTGGGGTAACTGGGACTGCTGTATTTATTCCACGTAAATCAATAAATAAACTTAAGTTTGGGGAATTGGGACCTCTACTTGTATGTATAGGTGTGTATGTTAAATGTTAGAGTTGTTGTGAAATGTATTATTGGAGATATTGGAATTGCAATACTTTCATGTGATTTTTAAAATCAACGTCTTTAATAATACAAACGCATTTACAATTAGCTTGCAAGAAGGCTTTGTTTAAGCATTCGCGGGTATAATTCCCACTGTCGGCACCTTTACGAGTTTTGCGGTGATATACTCGACCCATCTGAACCAGGTAAAACCTCATAAAAAAAACGTTTAAATATTTTGTATTAACATGGGTAAGTGGGGTCCCAGTTTCCCTGACCGTCCGGGCCGCATATTTCCGTTTCCTACTGGGCTAGCGCAACCGGGTGCACTAATCGTAGAGGTAAATTGGGGCCAAGCGAATCGGAGGGCACCCTAAGGTCGGAACAGGGTTAGCACCTGGTTAGGGGCCCTGACAAGTCTCTTTCCTCGCAGGCGAAGTGACTTGTCAGGGCCCCTAACCAGGTGCTAACCCTGTTCCGACGGCATTTTTCCGTTGGTTAGGGGCCCTGACAAGTCTCTTCGCCTGCTAGGAAAGAGACTTGTCAGGGCCCCTAACCAGGTGCTAACCCTGTTCCGACCTTAGGGTGCCCTCCGATCCGCTTGGCCCCAATTTACCTGTACGATTAGCGCACCCGGTTGCGCTAGCCCAGTAGGAAACGGAAATATGCGCCCGGGCCCAGTTTACCAATTTACTATTTTTACGAGGTAACAGGGACCCCTCTAATAAAGTTAGTAAAAACTGTAAGTACACTTTAATACCATAATAAACTTATAGACTTATATATTTATTATATATTTTTAGCAAAAAAAATATTTCCTACCATATATTGCAGGTACACTAAAAATAAACAATGGGAAACGTCAAAATCTGTAATCGCGGCAACAGCAGTTCACACTTCGGCGGCCATTACAAGTCTGAATGCGAGCAGCAGATGCGGACGGGAAATTGCCTGAAGTGGAGGAGTGACAGGCCTATCAAAAGCGACAAATTGAACTTATTGCGGTGTAGCAGTTTATACACAATGGCCCAGATACCTCGTGGTCCCAGTTACCCACCTTTACCTTATATCACAAAAATGTTCCCTCTCTAATAGGATGGTTGATGTCATATTACACTCAAATGTGCACCATGGTAAAAAGTTTAAGGTGTCATGTGCTATTCTCAGAAATATAACATGCAATCACCCTCAATTTTCTATTGAAATAAATTCGTTAACAATACCGCAAACTGTCACTTTGGCAGATCCTAGCTTCTGCACGCCAGCCCAAATAGACATCCTTCTAGGCGCAGACATTTATTTTGACCTGATAAAGAATGGCATAATAAAATTGGGCCCTGGGTTGCCAACTCTTCAAAATACCCATCTCGGATATATTATCGCTGGAAAAATTCCTTACCCTGCAAATAACACAAGAAATTCACACTCAAATATCACAAACTCACACACGCACTCAAACACATGCTCGAATACAACCCTGGATACAAATGTTTCGCTTTTTGTACAGACTGAAGAAGTAGACAATTTCATGAAGCAGTTTTGGGAAGTCGAAGAATGTCCTTTAGTCTCGCCGCTCTCGGCTAAAATACTTCCTCCTTCGGAACAAAAGGCCGACGATATTTTCAATAGTACTACAATAAGACTTCCATCCGGTAGATTTCAAGTAGATTTACCACTCAAAGAACCCACTGAATATAACAAGCTTGCAGACTCTTTCACTCAAGCCAAAAGGCGTTACCTTAACCTTGAAAAAAGACTAGAAAAGTCTGAAGATCTTAAAACTCAATATAAAGACTTTATCTCAGAATACATAACCTTAGATCATGCTAGATATGTTCCCCTTTCGCTTACAGACGGATTATCCAATCATAGATATTTTTTACCCCACCATTGCGTAACCAGAGAAGATAGTGTTACTACAAAATTACGCGTGGTATTCGATGGCTCAATGAAAAGCTCCACAGGCGTATCACTTAATGATATTACTCTTAAGGGATATCCCGTACAGCCAGAGCTTTTTAACATCCTTATAAGATTCAGAATCTTTCTGTTCTGTACTGTCTTCTAATGGGTTCTATAATAATAGTCGGGCGATAGTTTCAAGTAGTTTTATTGATCTTCTGGAGATAACCCTGACAGTCTAATGACAACTTCACAACTCCTACTCACTAGATCAACCATAACATTATACCTAACAGAACATCCCTCCTTTTATAAGGGAGCTAAGAAAGAACATAGTCTTTTAAATAAATCGGTTTTCTAATGTCTCTATTGGATCTTCTCGTATTTGCATCACTAGTAGCCATTTTTACCGGACTACTATTGTCTACATTCTTTTTGTTATTATCACTTTCTACGTAACTAGAATTGGCAATATCTTCTTCAGTTGCATCTAAATTATTGTCATCATTAGTAAAAAAGTTATTTTTTATATTGTTATTACTAACGTCATTATTGGGTAGCTTATTATGGGTATTACTATTGAATTGAGGCAATGTTGGGGTAATTTCAGAGAGAAAATGATAAGGGGCAGGAATGAGATGCCACCTATTTCGTCGAAAATTACCAAAGCTAGTTTCAATCATATAAGATCTTGGTTCATCTAATATAGACAAAATATTTCCATAAGTTCGAAGATCTATTACCCAAACTCTGTCTCCTACAGTTAAGTCAGAAAGTGGTCTTGTTCTATGTCTCTTATTGTAGTAACCTGCTCTTTTCTCCGTTGCCCTTTCTTCCCTTTCAAAAACAGGTTTGGTATTAACTGATTTATTTAATACACTTGGAAGTACTGGCAAATGAATTCGGAGTTTTCTGTTAAATAACAGTTCTGATGGACTGAACCCACACTCCAGTGGCGTAGTACGATAAGCAAGCAGAGCTATGGTCAAATTATCCTTATTCTTTTTAATAAGTTGTTTTGCAACTTTTACTGCTGCTTCGACACAACCATTGGATTGTGGGTAATATGGACTACTTGTAATATGAGTAAAGTCAAAGTCTTTAGAAAATTTTTTAAATTCTGACTGAAATTGGGGACCATTATCTGATTTAACAATTTCTGGAATTCCATATCGACTAAACAGATCTTTTAGTTTCGTTACAATAACGGATTCAGTCATTCTGTTTAATTTAAAAATTTCAAAGAAGCGTGAAAAATAGTCTGTTACTATTAACCACCAAGTCAGTTTTAAACAAATCTACGGCAATTTTTTGCCAAGGACGCTTAGGAAATTCCTCTAAGGGTTCTTTTGGGTTTACTCTATGCTCAATGCAGCTTGAACAATTTTTTACTAAATTTTCTATCTGTGTCGATAGCCCTAGCCACCAGACAGAAGATTTAGCACGAGCCCGGCATTTTACAACTCCTTGATGTCCTTGGTGAATAAACTGCAAACATTGAGCCTGTAATGATGCAGGAATAATTATGCGAGAATTTCTTAGCAAAAATCCTTCAGCAAAATTTATTTCAAAACGATAAGGGTAGTAGTCTGATAAATAAGGTTCAATTTTGTTTTTATTTGGCCACCCTATAGAAGAATAATTTTTTAATTTTTGACAAATAAGGTCTTTCTGCTGTTCTTTACGAATCTCTTCCAAAAAGTACGGTTTAATTTGCACTGAATTAACAACTACATTTACATGAGCCTCAACTTCATCAATTAATTCATTTTCTTGAGGCAAGGATTCTTGAAAAATTTCTTGACAAAGTATCAGCTATAACCAGATCTTAACCTGGAGTATAATAAACTTCATAATTATACCTCATAAGACGTATACGAAAACGTTGTAATCTAGGTGTTAATTCATCTAAATGTTTACTTTGCAAAATTTGTAAAAGAGGTCTATGATCTGTCTCAAAATAAACTAGTACACCAATGATATATTCCTGGAATTTATCAGCAGCCCAGGCTAACGCCGCAGCCTCTTTTTCAATTTGTGCATTCCTTTTTTCTGTTTCTGATAGCAGACGTGAAGCATATGCTACTACTTCTTTCTTATTTCCATCAAATTGCATAAGACACGCTCCTAGTCCGTAGGATGAACTATCTGCTGAAATTATGATTTTTTTTTGCAGGATCAAAATACGCCAAACAGGGACTTTCCTGTAATATATTTTTTATTTTATTGAAAGCTTCTTGCTGAGGCGTATCCCATGAAAAAATAATATTTTTCTTTAATAAAGAAGTAAGCGGTTCTAAAATTTCGGAGCGATTAGCAATAAATCGACTTACAAAATTTACCATCCCCAGAAATGGCAAAAGCTGCTTTTTATTAGCAGGTTCTGGAAATTTACTTAACGCAATGATTCGGTCTTGATCAATAGAAATGCCCTCACTCGAAATATGATGACCTAGAAATTTTAGAGATCTTACACCAAATATACATTTTTCTTTGTTTAAAGTAATGCCTTCAGCATTTATTCTTGAAAGGACCTGTTAATAAAATGTTATTGTGTTCTTCTACAGTTGGTGCATGAATTAAACTATCGTCAATATGACTGATTACACCCTCAATTCCTGACAAAATTTTACTTAAAAGCATTGAAAAATATTCTGGGGCAAAATTAATTCCAAATGGAATTCTTTTAAATAAAAATCTCCCAAATGGAGTTATAAAAGTAGTTAAATGTTGAGATTCTTTAATGAGTTTAATCTGATAAAACCCTGAGGTTGTATCAAGTTTACGAAAATATTTCGACCCATGAATTCTAGCTAAAATCATTTCGACTTTTCCTATAGGAAAATATGATCGCAAAATTGCCTTATTTAGGCGTGTATAATCAACACACAATCTAATTTTCGAATTTTTTTGTACTACAACAATTGGACTTACCCAAGGAGTGTAATAATCAACAGGTTCGATAATACTGAGCCTCTGCAGTCGCTCTAGCTCCTCTTTGAGAGGTTTGAGCAAAGGCAAAGGAACTATACGTGGTACTGACTGAACATATGGCTGGACACCATCTTTAACCTTGAAAGACATTTCCGTTTTGAATGTACCAACGTCACTAAATAAGTTAGGAAACTCTTTTAAAATCTCATCTTTTGTTAAAGAATTTTGAACAGAATTGACTGAACCGTTATGATCATTAAATTGAACAATATTTAGCTTAATTATAGCTGATCTCCCTAATATTGGCCTTATCAACTTATCGATAACATAAACTTCGCTTTTCAAAACCCGGTTATTTTTGATTAAACATAAATGTAAAGTACCAACTACTTCTAGCTTTTCCCCTGACGGCCCTGTCACTAGTTTATGAGTAACTTTAACTTGTTTTAATAAGCAAATATCTAATGTGTTTTTTGGAATACAGGTAATATCTGCCCCTGTATCTACTAAAAATTCAAGATTTTTACTTAATTCAGAGACAAAAATTAAACTAGTCCAATCCTTAGAGTCTATAGAATTTATTTTAATTGGCCCTAGAAAAGTATCATTTTGTACATACTCTTGAGTATCCTCACAGCCATCAGAGTCAGAATTGGAATCATTATTAGTATTAGTATGGACAATCCTAACCTTTTTACCCATAGTAATTGAGCTTCTCCTACATACTGCAGCCCAATGACCTTCTTTTTTGCAATTTATACATATTGATTTAGAAGCCGGACATTTTTCCCGCGAATGAGGCTGTAATCCACAGTAACCACACTTTTTTGATGGAAAATACCTTTGAGCTGTGTCACTTCCACCTCTTCTTATTTTTGAAGATGATGTGCTGCTATCACCATTACGATCCACCGATAATTTTGCAATTTGCCGACTTCGCAGATCCAAGTGAAATTCTTTATTTTGATTTGCTTGTAGCTCGGCTTGTCTTGCAGTCAAAATGCAATCACTCAATGTCAGTTTTGATTGCAGTTGCAGACGTTCGCTTGTTTTCATATCCAACATTCCTACCACTATTCTGTCACGGAATAGTTCATCTTTTAATCTGCCGCAATCACAATTTTCTGCTAATGCATGTAAGCTGGTAATAAAGTTTTCAATTGGTTCTTCGGGTCTTTGCACTCGTGAATTAAATTTGTATCTTTCAAAAATAATGTTCCGCCGGGGAATAAAATGATCCTCAAATGCTTTCAAAGCATCAGTATATTTTTTTGGAGAACTGGGGAACTGTAAAAGTATATCTTCTGACTCTTCCCCCATAATATAAACCAAAATATTGATTTTTTCCTCATCTGTTTTGCTATCTTGTCCGGATACTGACATATATCTTTCAAACCTTTTTCTCCACTGAGGCCAAAAATTCGGCATTGAAAAATTAAGTTTTTCAGGAGGTTGCACAGGCACAGGCAAATTAACTACGGGTGTACTTGTCTCATCTGGCATTTTGATTTTATTTTTTCTTCTTTTCTCTCCGCGAGAAACTGATTTTTTGTTGCTTTACTCCAAAACTCTTCTAAAAGTTTTTTTTTGTTTTGACAAACTGCTGTCACCTATCGTTATAGTAACTCCGGCATACCTTTTACTTCTGGTTACTAGGGAAATACCTTATTTTTTTCCTGAAAAATCTTCAAGCGTGAAATCACAGATCTCAAGGCTCACAAAATACTTTCCAATAAACAAATACAAAAATTAAACCCCTTTGTTGATAATGACAAGATAATAAGAGTTGGTGGAAGACTCTCAAATTTCAGTCTTCCCTATAAACAAAAATATCCAATACTCCTTCCTTCCAAAAACCCTGTCGTACAGTTGCTTCTAAAAAGAGAACATTTACCTAAGACTTTTACACACAGGACTCCAGAACACACTATCAAATCTCAGACTTAGATACTGGCCCCTTGATGGACTTAGAGAAATCAAGAAGGTGATACATGACTGTCATACTTGTTATAGATTCAGAGCACAACCTGTATCTCAGTTAATGTCAGATCTTCCCAAAGAAAGACTTCAAGTGTGTCGTCCATTTACCAATGTTGGTGTTGATTTTGGCGGACCTTTCCCTATTAAGACTTCCAAACTAAAACGCGCTCCAATTACAAAATGCTATATGGCTATTTTTGTATGTATGGTAAGACGCGCCGTACATATTGAACTTGTTTCTAGTTTAAGCACAGATGCCTTTCTGTGTACGTTACAAAGGTTTATTGCCCGCAGAGGTGTTCCACATACCATCTTTTCTGACAATGCCACAAACGTTCTTGGGGCCAAAAATCAGCTAAAGGAGCTTCATGATTTCTTTCAACAAAAAGATGTTTGTCTAGCTATCAAAAGTTTTTCTGCCTCTAACAATATCCAGTGGAAATTTATACCAGCTCGTTCTCCTCACCATGGTGGAATATGGGAAGCTGCCATTAAAAGTGCCAAGTTTCACCTCATACGAATTATGGGAAATTCAAATTTTACGTTTGAAGAGCTTACCACAATTTTAGCACAAATTGAGGCAGTACTTAACTCCAGACCGATTTGCGAACTTTCAAACGATCCCTCAGACCTGGCTTGCCTAACGCCAGGACATTTTTTGATAGGTTCAAATTTAACTTCTTACCCTGAAAAAGATATTTTAGACATTCCACAAAATCGACTTACATTATGGCAAAAATGCTCACAAATCCAACAACTGCTATGGAAAAGCTGGACCAAAGATTATCTTAATAGGTTACAGAACAGACCTAAATGGTTTACCCATTCCCCAAATGTCCAGGTAAATGATCTTGTTTTATTAAAAGACGAATCCACTCCACCTCTTAAGTGGCCGTTAGCAAGGGTTATAGAGGTCACTCCAAACAAAGATAACCATGTGCGTATAGTTAAAGTGAAAACTCAAGATGGAGTATTTACTCGTTCCATTGTAAAGATCTGTCCTCTTCCTGGTTGTCATTCAACAGGAGATGGCTCAGGAAATGAATAAAGAAAATTGGATACTTGTCCTATTTTTTTTTTGTTTTGGAGCAGTCGCTCCAAAGGGGGGGATTATGTTACGAAACAGTCGCAACAATCCGTAAAATATATTTTTTCCTAAATTTATCAGAGAAATTAATATAAACTTGTTGGTATTTATTCACATAAAATATTCTATTTTTAAACTAGTTTTAGAACTTCTCGGTGAATTTCCTGGAAATAACAATCTTTGGTCGCGCTTGTCGCCGCATGCGAACGTAAAAATTTGCGATTGGCTAATTGTTGTCAGCAGTGACCAATGGGCTTTGGTTTGAACCTAGACGAGCGTCTTGCTTCTTGATCGGAGAGGCAGTTCGCCAGGGTTCTCTGATAATTGCACGTTAGAAGCTTGTAAGAATTTACTCCAATTCAATTTCTCTCTCTCGTAAAATGCAAAGAAAGTTTAAAATAAGTTTCTTTTCACCTCAATAATTTTATTTCTCGAATATGTAAGAGAAGATTAGAAGAATTTGTTTCCGTTTAAGAATGTGAAAGTGGTTGTTGTTAAAACCAATAGTTAAGTAGAATGAAGACATTATTTATTAAAGTAGTGAGAAAAATAACCTGAGTTTTAATTGGACAACAAACAGCAAATGGTCCTTCGAAAAAGAAAAGGCAAATACAGTTCACATGCACCAGGAAAGAGTGCACCACAGACCACAGATGTTTACGGTTAAATAACGTCACCCCCAAACAGATGGGGTCTGGAAATGTCATTTTTCGATCTAAAAAATTCAAAAGAATTACTTGAAATTCTCTAATCCTTACCAGTTTCAGTGGAGTTCTGAAGCTCCGAGTCCGCTATAATCTCCGAAAATTTACATCGATTTAATTCACATTTGCGACCTGTAGGTACCCGATTTAAATGGAAATCGCGGAAATTTCGACTTACACGTTTAATAGCTCCGAAACGAAATATCCTGTATAACTGAATTTTTTACCGATGCTAGTTGAACTATTCCTCTATCAACCCAAAAAATTCGATTTCTCTCCCTCTGACGGTTTCCGAGAAAATCAAACATGTTCGACTTTGAGTTAAGCTTTACTTTAACCTGTAGATTTTTACTGATCTCCTGACGTCACTTTTCACTAAGGACAAATGACTGCTTTTTAAATTGTAATAAATTATACCGAAAAGTAAACATTTTTTGTAGCTAAATTATCCTAGTAATTTTCTTCAAAATATTTTTTTTGGGTTTGTAATGACTTCCTTAAACGATTTATGCAATAAAAAAAATTTGTACATATTCCTTATCGCCGAACCGTTGCCACTACCATAAGAAGATGGGCCGATACTCCACTGCATGTTCTCCACCCGAGTATGAACTAATTTAGCCTACCCTTGTATTCACCAATTTTACTTCTTGACAATTTATTGATTATCATGTATCCGTGATCAAAAGATATCACATAAGTCAGTCAGTACTCTTTCCATGACCAATCCCTTTTTAGGCTCTAGTTTTTGCAACCACGGATGTATATAGTAAACGTATTTCTGTAAACACCGCAAAACGCAAGATTTTCTGGCCTGAGAGGGAGAAACATGCAAGAAAGAGAAAAATTCTTTTTAATATTTGACGTGAATTTTTAGAGTTCATGAAGCTAAGATGAACAAATTTCAAAGTTTGGCGGATTCAATGTTACACCAAAGTTATATTAGGCTAATTGGTAGAATAGGCTGACGTAGTGATAGTAAATTTTTAAGGTAAGATTTAATCTATGATAAATGGAAACTGGTTTCTACGAATAATTAACTGTGTAGTTTATTAAATTTACGAACAAAATAAATAAAAAAATATTAATACGAGGCCGATTTAATAGTTTCTTATCAAGTAAACCAAAGTCGTCATCATAATACCAGTATGCTTGTAAAATTTAAAATTGGCCATTGCCTGCGTTCAACGCGAGTTAGCGGTTGTTAGCGCTTGGAAGCGCTTACTAATGAATCGACGTTGAACGGACACTTAGCACAAAAGCGACCAGCAGCGGAGTTAGCGCTAAATAAAAGCGCTCTTTTAGTTAGCGAAAATGGCGGATGGTGTTTGACAGTGTAACTTGTTTATGTTTTGGTATAAATTTAAATCTGTTTACACGAATTTTTACATTTTTTTCGTTGTATTTCGTGAAACATGGATAGTATCGAGACTAATTGAGGTTACTTGCTACTTTGAAAGCATCCGTGACGAAACACGGGGCCTTGTTCAATAATAACGAAGCCACGACTTGCGCCACATTAAAATAATCTTCTTCGAAAAAATTAGCAACTAAATGTGGATCCATTTTGCGGAAAATAAATAAAATTTAAAAAAGAAACGGGTTCGTCAACGCAACGACAGTTGACGTTTGCAGTCATCTAAAAACCTGTGCTAAAACCCCTTTCATCGGGCCACTAAGCGCTAGTAAGCGCTAAATATTAGCGCTGTCGACCGCTAACTTGCGTTGAACGCAGGCATTGAAAACTATATTCGTTAGCAAAGAGCGTTTAGATAAAACAAGTTTAATATACATACAGACAATTTAACAAAAGAAACCCAGAGATGGCAATATTGTTATCATAATTGTAAATAATTTGTTCAGTTTAATAGAATTTTGAATAAGTTCCTCGCCTGACTATGATAACAGAAGTCAGATTTTAGGAAAGCTTGAAGAGGTAGAGAAATGTGCCATATTTACTCCACATTTATATTCCGTTTACGGAGTTGCCAAATTCTCTATACTTTCTTATCTACAGAGGATTTTTTAAAAATAGTTAAACATTTTTTTATTAAATATCTCGAAAACTATTATAGTTAGAAAAAAGTTGTTTTAACATAAATCACACGATTTTTTACCTTCTCTAAGGTAACTTTATTGCTTTGTTTATACCATTTGTTTTTATTGAGTTACTGATACTAACTTGTTTTTTTCAAATACGGACCTGGATTTTTTGCTACATTTTTTGAAAGAATACTTCATACCCTTTACAACTGTGTGTCACGTGATTATGTTTTTCGACGTTTTGGTGAAGAATAGTATCATCATCAGGATATTCTACCAGTACGGACCTGGCATTTTTCAAGTTAATGCGCCATTTCACGACCTATTGTGGAGACAATTAGGTCAGAATCAGTAACTATGGATTAAATTGGTTTAACTGGTAAATTGTAATTATAATCATGAATACTAGCCAGGACCCTCAAGTTTGTAAAATTGGTCCAACGCCTGAAAAAAGCATAAGCTTAGTTTTAATTATAACAAATCCTAATAATTAATTCTTGGAGGCGTTATTGACTTCGTGTGGTCAGTCCAATCGCGTCCATCAACCTGTTCGTCCGCCCGTTCATATGTTATACTAATAATTCAACGGAACGTGAAAAAATAAAGTAGAAAACGGATTTTAGATTCGAATTCCTTATAATCCGGACCCAGTAAATATGACAATGGTTTTATGCTAGAATATAGTTAAATGGTTAATGGTTTGTTTTCAAAGCCAATAAATAGTAATTCAACTGTACCAGCAGAAGGAGTTGCAGCAGAAATGAAACCATTAGGTAAAATAGGATTATTTATTATTATTTTTTAAACTGAAAGGTGATTTTTGGATACGAAAATATTAAAAACGTAAATAATGAAGACGTATCATCAAGGGTGCCTTGTCCAATATGTGGTAAACGTAACCACTAGTTAGGTGCTGAGGTGCTGTTAATAAAGGCCGCTAATTATATCTGATCTGAGTCTGCTAAACTTTTGCTGTCAATAGCTCATTGGCTTAAGTGCAATTTGACAAACTTTAATGACCAAAGGGTTCTGGTTAGTAATCATGAACACAGTTTAAAATTAATCAGTTGAATAATTTAAACCACAGCGATAGGAGGTTGTGAAATTGTGCCTTAACATGGAAAATCCCAGGTCCGTATCGATAGAAAATCATGATGATGTTATTCCTGATCAAAACGTCGAAAACCATAATCAAGTGATACATAGTTGCAAAGGGTATGAAGTATTCTTTCAAAAAATGCAGCAAAAAATCCAGGTCCGTATTTGAAAAAAACAAGTTAGTATCAGTAACTCAATAAAAACAAATTGTATAAACAAAACAATAACGTTGCTTTAGAGAAGGTAAAAAATCGTGTGATTTCTGTAAAAACAAATTTTTTTCTAACTGTAATAGTTTTCGAGATATTTAGGAATTAAATTTTTGACTATTTTTAAAAAATCCCTTGTAGATAAGAAACTATAGAGAATTTGGCAACTCCGTAAACGGAATATGAATAGGGACTAAAAATGGCACATTTTCTCTAATTTAACCGACCTCGTATCTTTTACCATTTCGGAGATAGCAATAGTGGTATCACCTGTTTTAGACACCCTGTAGAGGTATGCAGTATGGCAGTTTCAAATGTACCATGACAATCAGGTGATAAAGTAGCGTCAGGCTCCATAGGAATTGTCTATGGTCTATCCTAAAGTGATAAAATTGATTGTGGTATGCGTTGGATACCATAAACTTAAATTTTTCAAATTCAAGAAGTGATTTGCTTATCTGCATAAAATTTCCTTTCGCAAATAAAATTATTGTAGTTGCCGATATAAAGGATCCCACAGACCAACGCGACTATTCGCTGCCGCAGCGGCTAAGGTAGATAAAAGTGTCCTCAGTACAGCTGGGAAGCTAAAGCAACTTGACAAGAAAATGTACATCACGATGAAAAACGCGACTTTAACGAATACTGATGTTTAGTATTGTTGAGCCTGATTATTCTTGATTGATATTAATTTGATACTTGATAGTACACCCTCCTTGTTGCGTGACTTATGGAAATATGAAATTTTTAAAATATAATCAGAGCTGAGCAAACCTAAGAATTCAGAAAGTTTTCAACTATTGACTCATAATAAATTCTAATATTGTAGTATTCTTTCATTGTGAAAACTGTTCTGCATATGTGATATTTTTTTTTATTTCCTTGTACCCATAAATTAAACCACTACTATGTAACTTACATTACATTATTTATTTATCTCTAGAAATGTTTATAGCTAAATTCTTTCACGCACATATTTAAATGAAACTAACTGTGATCCCACCTAACATTTATTAGTACAATGTTGACCGTAGCTATATAAGAATGTTAATAAAATGGATAAAATAGAATGCTTAAAAATCTAAATTGAAATAAAAAAAATGAAGTAAAACGACCGTGTAAAACATTTGGACACTGCAGGTCCAAGTGTTTTAACTTGTCTCCTACAAACTAATTTACTTTAACATCTTTCCTTAAGACTACTATCTATCAAACAGCTGAGGCGCTAATTTAACAAAATCACTTAAAAATATCAAACATGTAAAAAAATATTTAAATTGCTGTGATTTAGTTGATTACACCCTTGGCTCTAAGGAGATCTCGCATCAGCCCCTTTAAGTATTTGATTTCGCGTTGTAAGTCAGTTATCTCATTGTTAAGCTCACTGTTATGGTTCAATAAGCCTTTCTCTTCACTCAAGATTTCTTCTACTTCTGCTTTCTTTTTCAAACGGTAGCGAGTTGCAGCGTTTTTGTTCTGCTCTTTCTTGCGATTTTTCTTGTCATCTGGAGTGACAGAATAAGGTTTGTTCCTTTTACGTGGGGCCTTGGCTATTACACTGTAAGATGCGTTGTTATTGTTGTGATTCTCGACGGGTTCTGGAACCCATTCGGGATCATCAGATGAGCAATCGCCGAAATTACTGTTGTTACTACTTTCAGGAGAAGATGGTCCGCTACTCCATTGCATGTCCTCCACCCGGGTACGAATTAATTCGTCTACCACAGCAAGTTCTCGAGCTATATCAGGTTGAGGAGTAGGCATGGAGGCATAATTCACAGGAATTTCCACGTTTGCCTGGATGGAAACAACGGTGAAAGAAAGTCCTTCAGGCGAAAGTTGCTTCTCAGGTACAGAGTATATGGCAGGTTTTGGAATCTGGTGGTAAGATCCGAGCAGCGGTTCCAAAGTGGTAATGATGGGCTGTTCACTAGGTGGACTTTGAGGTGGAGTAAGGGTGCCATGGTGTAATTCATAGTATACTTTTTCAAATTCATTCATTAAATAAGGGCTTTCTTCCGAAGATTTGTAGAACTCTGCTTTTAGAGGAACTGGGACAGCAACGGCACCACGTGGTGGCTCCACCTCATCTAGCAGTGGTAGCATTTTTTCATCGAGTAAGAACGATGGTTCTGAAAAGAAAAGAAAGATTAGTTAAGTTTCTAACTGAAGATTTAAAAATTCGTGACAGAAATGCGACATAATAAAGGTTATTAGTTTTCGTAGGGATAAACCTATATTTGGATTGTAGTTGTTAGGCTAGCTTTTTTAATTAAATTAATTCGTGATCAATAGGCATTTTTTAAGCTTGCATGTTGAAACTCTTAAAAACCGACAATTTTTCTACCAAAACTTCTAACAAACCTCAGCAAAATTTATATGTTTTACTTAAGTCCCAGGCTGTTAATTTGCAATTTTGTCAATGTTGTATTCATAGTTATTAACCTTCCGTTGTTAACGCCCGGTCTCTCAGACCGACTCGGCCAATTTCGGCCGATAATTAGCAAACGTATCGGCTTAAGCGCTTGTCCCGCTCAATAGCTTCATTTTTTGATCCACAAATTCAGTGCGAGAAAATCATTGACTGACGGCCCATAATTTTTTTAATATTACTGATTTAGGTCTCAGAGACCGGTGTTATACTTTGTGTAAGTTTTCTATCTTGGAGTCTGCTATTTCCACCGGTAAGTTTATTGCTACAAAAGATGTATTTTTTCCTTTGTAACACCAGAATTTTGTTTGGAAAAATAGGTTATTATTTTTTATTTTTTTTATGAATAACATGAGTTACAAAAAAGAACAAGAGTGACTTAAGCGTCTTCATGAAGACATGCTATCTGACGGCAATGCGGATAAAGCATTGGAATGTGATGATGATGATAATCAAAGCTTGGAAGAAGATATGGTCGAAGTATTGGACATTAACACAGACAGTGAGCAGGATATTGATGAAAATGATGTTCAAGAGATCGACATGGATACAGAAAACATGCATGAAATGAAGGCAGTGTTTGATATTAAAGTTTCACTTCCTATTATATTTTTTTTTAGTATAGATATGTTTAATTAAGGTGTTGTTGTTTGTACTAAAAGTAATTATTTTATGTTTTAAGATTTGCGACAATGCTTTTTTAGAAAATACAAATTCGTTTTTTGTTGTTTTCATAATAAAATTAAGGCTTTAAGAGTGACAATTGTATGGGTTCTTAGTCCTACATTCAGCAAAACTGCTTTAATACTTAAAAAATACCTATATATATTATAGCAGTGGCTTACATCTACAAATTTAATTTTAACATAAATTTGTTTTGACAGTTTTCGGTCTCTCAGACCGATGTTAACCTTTTTGTTACAATCGAGCATGTTAATTATTAAAAAAGAAGTCTGCGAAAAAATATCACAAATAACAATCTGGCACGATAGTTTGTCGCCTTTGTTATTTTATATCATATTTCTATCAATTAACTAATTGTTTTCATATTCGTTAAATTAATACTAATTATGTCTGTTCTTGCATAAAGAGATATCCGCAGTTTTAAGTTCATTAACCCCAGAAATATTTAATATTAGACAAAGACAATAAATTATTTAGTTACATAAAAATGGGACCATACGATTTAATGCGACTCACTCCTTAATTTATTTATTTAGAAAATAGACCAAACGTTTTTTCGCTTTGTACTGATAAACCGATTAGGCGTTTCGGCAGCCTTGATATACCATACTCCGTTGTCTAGATTTGTCAGTGGCGCACTGAATACGGGGCTAAATGCTAAATATCTGAGTTCCTAGCCGCTAGCTACGATCTTGCATTTGGTACGTTTTTACCCTGTGCTAATTTTAAAAGGACAGACAAATTATGGCATATTATTATGTGCTCTAAGATAATAAAAAAAAGGTGTTGTAGAGTGACTGGCAAAAAATTGGCCACATATGACAATAACATATTAGATTTAGAAACGAGGAGATACATTATTTATATTCTAGAGCAATTAGAGACTCCAGGGTTACTTAATCTGGCCAACTATATGCTATCACCTACTTTTTGAGAACGGCTGTTGGCTGGCTTTTAGCATTAAATTTGGATAGGTATATGTAAAATTCAATGTTTTTAGCTATGTGGCATATTTTCAGATTGATAAACTATAAAACAACGTAATTATTGAAGGTTAATATCTGCTGTT
The DNA here is from genome assembly GCA_963971165.1 of Philopedon plagiatum. NCBI lineage: Eukaryota > Metazoa > Arthropoda > Insecta > Coleoptera > Curculionidae > Philopedon > Philopedon plagiatum. The sequence continues at coordinate 33,394,858 of OZ020194.1, forward strand.
AAATACCACAGGCTAAAGCATATGACTAAGGAATAAATACCAATATACTATTATTTTTCGTGATAATAAATTTTTAGTAATCCATTGCATGGTGGCGATATTTAGAGTGAGAGTGGCAACGCCCCTTTTTCTCCGTAGCACGTTCATTCATAGCGTAAACAGTTGTCAAGGCGTAGTATTGTGTGTGTAATATTTTTGACATATTGGAATGTGCTTGTGGTAAAATTTTAAGTCATTTTTGTTTTTTCTTAAAAGGACTTTATCCATAAACTTTGGAAAATGGTGCGTCAGTGCTAAGTGTGTCTTTTCACAGGTTTACTCGGTGAAATACAGATGGTTTGGAAAGCCATAGGCCATAGCGACGCACAGTTTAATATTTTCGCAATCTAGAGGAACATAATTGAATTTAGTCACTAACCAGTATTATTAAAAATATGGTTTGTCTGAAAACTGAAAGGCTCTTATACTTAACAATAAGTCGTGGTATTTTTTCCAAGAAAGTGCTCGGATTAATTGACAAAAGGTTATGACTTATGAAACTACCAACTACCTGACTCGGCACTTGGTAGGTTTGATTAGGTTGGATTAGGACTCGGAAGCATTCGGCCTCTCTCGAAGAGCTTCGGCGAGAGGCGGGAATTTGGGGATGCGATAGCCCCAAGTGGCCTAAAGTTCATCTGGCCTAATCCCGAAGCTCACTTCGTGTCGAATCGGAGGTCTTCGTTTCAGCAATTGGCCTAACACTCGAGAAGTTGACAAACAAGGATGGAATGCGCATACTTACTTTCTTTATTGTATTCGTGCTGGTGTATTGTAGGGATTGTAGGGAAAGAATTATTCGGGTTAATGTGTTGTGTGTTGATTAGGAACGGATCCCCAGCAGGACATGGTCAAGAATGCATTAGCCACAACGGCTATTTATTTAAAACAAGTCGAACAAAAATACTGGGGCGCAGTGAACAGAGTGTCAATATACTATAAAACATATTTTAAACTATAAGTACAAGAAATAATACTCAAACCATCACTTTACTCTGTAATAAAACAATTTTATTCACTGTTAACAATATTCACACAATGCTTTACCAGAAATTGTTTTCTAGATCATTTCACACTTAAAAAGCAAAGAACTACCCATTATAAAACCGTACGATATGCGGTACGCTGGCAGTAAAAGATCTTCGGAGTTAGTACTGTGGCAACAACTTTCCAAAGTATCCAGTTGCATAATATGCTAGAAAATATTAGAATGGTTCGGCAGGCGCGGCCCGTGAAATTTCAAAGCTGCATATCTCTGTTGCTACTTATGGGACCCATACCAAATTCAGGGTTTTTAATAGTGAGCCTACTAGGAATGTTTTGGTAAAGAAAAAAAAATATTTTGCAATTTGCGAAAAAAAGTTGATTTTTTGAATTGAGGATCTCCATTCAATAAGGGGACTTGCGCTCGGCCCGGCCCGACCGGACCCTACCCAACCCTGAATGTATGTAAATCCAACCTTTGTGCGTAGAATTTTAAAAACAATACCTTAATGTTGATTCTCAGCAAACTTCCAGCGGGAAAGTTGTTCCTTATAGTCTAAAGAACAATCGTGCGAAGGCACGAGATAATTTGACAAAAAATAAACAAATTAGAGCAGGTTTAATCCAGCGTTGTGCGCCGCGCGGATATTTCGATGCGTGCGTAGTAGTAGTTTGAACATTACAGAAGATCATTTGACGTTTAAAAGATGACACAATAATTGTAAAAAAGTGTTACAAGAATAAAAATTGTTTTATTAAAATTATATTATCGAATATAAATTTTTGTTAATACAATAAAGCATTTTAATACAAAGGATTTTTTAATATGAAACATTATAGCATTCATTTTTAAAGCGTAGGAAAAGCATGCATCATAATCATTTCACTTTTTTGGATTTACTGCCTGTACCAGCTGTGTTTTGAAAAAGGTTTTCATAAAATTTGCAACCTTCAGGACTAAGATATTTAACCAAAGTTTTCAAATCATTCAGTTGTTCGCGAGAAATACCGACATCTTTAGCAAGCGCCGATTTTTCTACATTTTCAAAAGTGATTACTTTCTCGAGAATAATAGTTGCGTGATTTCATTATAACTGGAAAAGACGTCAATGTGGCCATGTGCAAAATAATTAATTTTCACCACTTTTTACAATTTAGAAAAATCGTCGCTTGCTAAAGATGTCGGAATTTCTCGCGAAAAACTGAATGATGTGAAAACTTGGTTAAATATCTTAGTCCTGAAGGTTGCAAATTTTAGGAAAACCTTTTTCAAAACACAGCTGTTAAAGGCAGTAAGCCCAAAAAAGTGAAATGATTATGATGCATGCTTTTCCTACGTTTTAAAAATTAATGCTATAATGTTTCATATTAAAAAATCCTTTGTATTAAAATGCTTTGTGTTAACAAAAATTTATATTTGATAATATACTTTTAATAAAACAATTTTTATTCTTGTAACACTTTTTTACAATCATTGTGTATATTTTAAACGTCAAATTATCTTCTGTAATGTTCAAACATTACTACGCACGCATCGAAATGTATATACATGCGGCGCGCAACGCTGGATTCAACCTGCTGTCATCTTTTAAACGTCAAATTATCTTCTGTAATGTTCAAACTACTACTACGCACGCATCGAAATATACGCGCGGCGCACAACGCTGGATTAAACCTGCTCTAATTTGTTTACTTGTCAAAATATCTCGTGCCTTCGCACGATTGTTCTTTAGAATATAAGGAACAACTTTCCCGCTGGAAGTTTGCTGAGAATCAACGTTAAGGTATTGTTTTTTAATTGTTTCTAAAACGCGACGCATAAAGGTTGGATTGCATATATATTCAGGGTTGGGTTGGGTCCGCCGGGCCGGTCCGAGCGCATGTCCCCTTATTGAATGGGGCTCCTCAATTGACCCACCAGGGTAAAAAATTATCACGCTTAGATATTTTATTTATTATTTTTTCTACACAAATTTTACATCATTTTGTCGACAATTCTTAAATTTTAAGAGAAAAAATGTGTTAGTAGAAAGTTTTGAAATAATTTAAATTTTCGGTTGCAAAAAATTCAAATGACTATAACTTTCTACTAACACATTCTTTTCTCTTAAAATTTAAGAATTGTCGACAAAATGATGTAAAATTTGTTTAGAAAAAATAATAAATAAAATATCTAAGCGTGGTAATTTTTTACCCAGGTGGGTCAATTCAAAAAATCAACTTTTTTTCGCAAATTGCAAAATATTTTTTTTCTTTACCAAAACATTCCTAGTAGGCTCACTATTAAAAAACCTGAATTTGGTATGGGTCCCATAAGTAGCAACAGAGATATGCAACGTTGAAATTTCACGGGCCGCGCCTGTGGTTCGGTGGTTTTTTCGTGGAAATAAATAATCATAACAGTTTATTTTAGTTCTTCCACAGATGTGTCCTGTATGATATAAGTATTAACTGCTAAAGTTTAGTTTTTGATTACCTATTTAATAAGTTAAACCCCTATATTCACTTAACCCCTATATTCACACAACACTTATAATCAAGTACTTAAAATAAATTTTAAAGTAACAAAGTATTAGGTACTCGGAAACATGAAAATGGAGTGAAAACGCACTACAAATAGACCTGACCTCTTAGTTTTATCCCAAAAAAATTAATAAAACAGTTAATATTATTCACCATTAATTAAACCACTAAAACTATTCTTAAAACGTAAGCTAATTAAACAAAATAAGAAAAGCAATTAGTTATCCTTAAAATACCGAGAAAGAAGCAAATAAATTAGTAGATACAAACTGTTTTATGGGAAGACCATATACTTATTAAATAAATATACCTCGGGTTCCCCATTTACCCAATGTGCGGTTTTTGATGCCAACAATGTGAAATGGAGATATATAATCTCGCATAAGTCTATCCTTTAGTCCGATATTTCGTAAACTGCGATTGCGCTAAATTTTGTGTTGCTATTGGCAATCTAACGGCGCCACGCTTCATAAGATTCTTGACAGGGCTGGTTTTTTAGTATAATTGAACTAGTCTATTACTTTTTGTACATCAGGGCATAAGTTAGCACACTTCAAAATAGACCACAAGAACACCGAATACAAAATACAACACGACACAAAGAAAAAATGGCGAATGGCGATCCAACTGTAAACTAAAAAAACCAGAAAGCTGAAAGAAGCGGAAATAGACGCACAACAGCCGATGATTAGTACAATTCACCATCTAATTCAGTACAATGTCTGACCAATGAAAAAAATTCGTATTAACGCATGCGCATATACAGAAATATCAGACTAAAGGATAGATTTATGCGAGATTGTATATCTCCATTTCACATTGTTGGCATCAAGAATTCCAGACAACCCGCGGTATATTTATTTAATAAGTATATGGGGAAGACGATAATTTGAAATTTCGTCTACGATACTACGATCAGCTGTTCAGCCGCTCTAACCAAAGAGCTCTAACCAAAATAGCCAAATAGTTTGCTCAGGAGCGGCTAAAAATCCGACAGAACTCCCGGCCGACAACAAACGAAGATCTCCGAACCAAAATGAAGGTTAAAGAGCTGTTTGTTGTTTTGTTTCTTGTTTGGCGGTATCGGAGTCAAGTGATCATAGAATAAGCCTTTCTTCTGTTATCCTAACGTAATTCTTAATTTGACATTTCTTTTTTGGTTTACTGTTTTTTCAGAAAAGTTTTAGTTTTGTGTATTATACATTATAAATGATGTAACGTATGTGATTTTACTCGTATATCGTGTGTTGTATTTACCCTTTTTTTTATTAAAACTGTACCTAGTAACGTAAGATTTTTTTACAATGTGTACGTGTACATACATGCTTTTGTAAGGATAAATTTATAATAATAACAGATAAATAAATATGTAAAGTTCCACATTTTTGTGTTTGCTTTTTCATATGTTGTCCAGTATTTTTTGCCAATTATTATTATTAAATACATACCACTTTTTATAAGATTTTCCAAACGAATGATTAGTTTTTAAAAAGGGCATACAAAATATTTTTAAATATTGATATAGTATCATATTAAATATATTATAATAAATCAATATTTATTAAAAAAAAGGGTTGCGTACACATCACCATCACCCTAGTGGCCATAGGAAATCCCACGTAAATTGGCATATTTTAAAATAAAAAGTTATTGAACTTTCTTGAAGACCCTTATCAGATGAGGTTCATGTACAAAATTTAAGTGTTTTTCAAAAGATATCGGAAAATAAAGTATTGGTAAGTAAAACTAATATACGGTTCTGACGAAAAACTTAAAGTATCCCATTACGCTTAAAAACTAAGGCGCTAAGCTAAAGTCCACTTTAACGCACGATCGTGTTATTAATATCGCTTTACAGAGGATGACTAGTTTATTTCAAATTATGGCGGACATCTTGGAACCGAGTGTGCGCACTTGAGAGGAGCTCTGTCGGGTATTTAGCTGCTCCTGTTTGCTCCACGTCAGGAGTTTAGGCCAAACATTGAACTAATTCTTTAGTTCAATGAGGCCAAATGGGTGTAAAACGGATTATGCCATACGAGCTTAACCGAACGCCCGCCGGATACACTCGGGTTTAGGCCCGTTGAACTTTAGGCCCGATGGGTTTTAGGCCCGATGGAGCCATCTCGTCTGCACTTGGTGAACCTACCGATCGGGTGTCATTTGTCCGAGTTTACTCGATGAATGTGCAGTGTTTGTGTGTCCTATAGGTGATTTTTAAGCAGTATTGGTGATTTGTGATTGGTAGGACGGGAATCCGGTTGCCCAAAATCTGACTAAAATTAACGGTGAATTAACTGTCAAAATTACCCCCTTATCCTATTGTCCAGATGGCACCTACAATATTATTTTATAAAATTATTTGCAAAATGAATTTTACATGTGTACAACTAACCCACCAAGACGTAAGTTTTTATTTGGTGACTACTTTGTTTATTGATTGACAGATGGCGCTCGGCTCGTACATGGAAATTAATAAATTTGGTATCATATTATACCTTGTACCAAATAAAATAAGAGTGTGGGTTCAAGGTTTTCATTTACTATAAATAATAATATAATCAATCAGGAATTAGTTTTACGTGTACTTTTTATGCTTTTTCAACCAAGTCCAAATAATATTTTGGTAGAAATCGTTCGAGGGGCATATCACCTTCCCATATGTACACTTAAATTCCTTTTTTGTCATAAATTCCCATGAATTCCCCTAAACGCCTATGAATTCCCTATAAATTCCCATGAATTCCTATGAAGTCCTATGAATTCCCCATGAATTCCAATAAATTTTCCTTAAATTCGTATATAAATTCCCATAAACTTTCATGGAGGGGAGACGAAATAGTTTTCTTATTAAAAAATTGAAGCCCAACAGAAGCGGGCTAAAAATATAGGTACTTTAGCACCGTAGTTGAATAAGTTACTAGAAATTAGAAAAAGTTGTGGACACATATAGGTAGTAATTGTTAGTAATAATTAACTTATTGCAAAGGTTGTAAAAAATTATACAATAATTCTTTACTTTCGTTCATTTACATAAATGACAAAATATAATGTAGCAAAATATAAATCATGTCGCTTTCCGAACTTCTAAATGGACATGTGAAAAATAACATCAATTTTAGTGTTCCGTGAAACGGACTACTTATGGAATCACTTCGGTGTCGGCCCGTGTGTCTGTCACAGGCGATTTTATCTGAAACTATTCGACGTAAAAATTTGAAATTTAGCACAGAGATAGAGTGTGGTGTATAAAAGTATAGACGTGAAGTATAAAACATTGAATTTGACTTGATTCTGGAGGTTAATTTCAGGGGGTAAAGTGGGACATGGCATTTTTTAAGGGCGTCGTGTAGGGTATCAAATGAAAGCTTATTAAAGCGTGAATTCAACAATATATGGGGCGAATCGCCTCAGATGTCCCAGCGCGACGCGCGAGCCTGAAAACTTGCCATTTTAAACTCATCATCTCACAATGAAAACGCCTTTAAAAAAACAACTGACACGTCATTTTCGATGTATTTTTCCTTAGCTTTCCGATGGCGTAATTTGTATTTAAAAATTTCGCTTCCTTAACCTCAAAAAAACACTAAACGTGCTGTATCGCAAAAAAACGCCATTTTTAACTTTTTTTTAATACATTTTTTTTTAACGAGGAATCAATCGAAAAACATAGCTCGGCGTTGCAATTTATACAACCACAGAGCCTGACCACGCGTCGCTGCCTCGCCGCACGGTGGAAAGGCTCGCCGCGCTTTGTTTCTCGAATAATACTTTGAAAACAAAAAACGTATTTTCCCCAAGATCTTCCGCTCCCCAGACTCCTATTTTTTCAAGGTCGTTTGCTCTCAGACGCGTATTTTCCCCAAGGTCGTCCTCTCCCCAGACGCGTATTTTTCCAGGGTCGCCCGCTCCCCAGACGCGTATTTTTCCAGGGCCGTCCGTTCCCCAAATGCGAATTTTTGCCAAGGTCGTCCGCTCCTCAGACGCGTAGCACTCGCGAAACGACTTTAGAGACATACGCCATGTTGCAAATGTTTAGTCGAGCCAATCCGAATTTTTAATACTAACTGTAAACGGTAATGCCCTGTTTTTTCAGCAAATCATTTAGAAAAAATATGGTCAAAATAAACTTAGAAACTAGTGAAAATGTCCAGAACATTTTACTTCTTATTTTACGATATGGTGACATCACTAAAATCACATTTTTTAACGAAGATATAGAAATATGCCATACAAAACATTATAGTCGGTGTTAAAGGGGTACTTTTAGACTAATTTATACCTTTAATTGCGTTGGCAATCTATGTGCTTGACATTATCTTAAATTTATTGGTATTTGTTTGTTACTGTTTTGTAACATATAAATGTTGGAAACAAGTATTGTTTATGTTATTTGTTAATTAATAAAACTATATTTAAAATACAAAACTAGTTTTTTTGACTTCATCCAGTCTACATTAATTTATTGTCCCCTAATGCCTTTTTGATGCAAACGCATGTAAAACCTAACGCCTAATATTTGGTACATTTTTGTAAGAGTCTTCGGTGGGAAATCTGTTATGTCAGGTTTCGATTAACTAGTTTTGAAGATACACTGCACAGAGAAAGGGTAATTTTCTTGAAACAAAGTTGAAAATCTATATACATATCAAGCATTTTGTTCAGTACCTAGTACCGCAAAAAATATGTACAATAAAAAGTTAAGCGATGTATCCAATATTAGGCGAATTTTCTGGGCATAAATAAATAAAAGACATTCGGCTTGTTTTGTGATAAATCATTATTTTACTTCACAGACCCTAAACGAATGTCGGATACTGATAAAAACAAAGTAAACACAAAGGAGAACTGTGTGGATATAAATAGGGGCGAGGTACGACTTGGCGGCTCAGATGGGTCAAATACCCAACAAGGCAAATCAATTCAATCAAAACAAATTTAACCGTAAAAGAAAACTGGCTAATATATCTGAAAACAAAATACTCCTAACCTAAAGAGGCACAACATTTTGCCGTAACATATTTCTAACAATGTTTTCCATTTTTTTTATTTACTTGTAACTTATTCAACATATACCTAACGTACTAAAAACCAGAACGAATTATTTTTTCAGAAAATATGTTATTCCCTTTAGATTCATAAATCATATCTGTTATCAAAAAATTACACTACTCCAATTTTATAAACCAACTGAAATCACAAATTATTTTTTTGGTACACTGTATATTACTCATATTAAATATTAAACGTAAATAGATTTTTCTGCCAAATATTATAGAAAACTATAAACAAACTATTGCGCCGCCCTCTTTATAACAGGTACTGAACTTTTGCCAGGTTGTTGCCCAAATCCGTGAAATTAAATATGGCGGAAAAATATCGACCATATGATGTAATATTTAGTTGTGGATGGTCATTGGCCGAATAAGGCATTTTTTTGGTTGAAACTTTGTAAAAACAATTCTCGTAATTTAATTTCGGATCTAAGCCCATTTTTGTTAGATTTTGTGACAAAAGTTTTTAAATTGTTATTATTTTTGTTTGTTGATTACGTGACAATGTGGCCAAAGTTTCTAATAAAAAATAGCTTAGATCCGAGCTTAACATTTTAGGTTTCAATACATATCTCTAAATTGTTCTAAAATTGCGTAGTTTTTAAAATGACCATCCTAAAACGAGGATCTGCAAGGCAGATTTTTCCGGATTCCACTCCTACGGTTAGTTTACCATATTTTTGAAAAATACATAACATTTACTTTTCTTACGCGAGCATTTTGAAAATATTGTATACTTATTATAATACCAAAAATGGTAAGTCAAGATTCAACTTAACTTTTAGTACATTATGCCCTATAGTGATTATTCTTCATTGAAGTAGGAAGTTATAAGCTACAAAAAACATAACTTCTTTTTGCGACACTATATGACATCAATAAAAATATTTCGTATTTTCAGAATGACTTCGCATATGTCCCGTCAAGCTATTTTCAATCTATGGCTCGCTAACCGTAAACCATTATGAACTGATGCCATTATGAACTGCAAGAATTTGGTCGCTGTTCCTGTATAATATATGTGACGTCATTCTAAACCTAATATGGAGGACGTCACAAGATGGCGGATTACCTTTTCTTTCACAATCCCCTTGATATGGGTATCAAATCAAAGGGATGCGCGAGTAGAACACGATAAGCTAGGTATGTGGCGGACGCCACAAGGCGGATTACCTTTTTCTTTACAGTCCCCTTGATATGGATGTCAAATGAAAGGGTTTGACGAGTAGAATACGATATCAGGTAAAAAGCCTTGTAATAATGATGCATTATCAGAAATGCATGGGTTAAGACGTAACTAAAAATTTGAAAATAAAATCTTATGTAAAAATCACTTTTTAAAAACAAGTTTTTATTATTTAGATGCACTATAAAAAAATAAGTACCTACCTATAGTTTTTTTTTCATTGGGGCAATGATGAATGCTATTTATAAGCGGGCGTGGATCCTAATAATAGCCCAGGCTGGCTGTTCCAAATAGGTCGATTTCGAGAAAAAAAATTGACCGTTCTAGGTTGTAGGGTGGGGGGGGGGGTGTCTAAGGATATCTGCTATCCCAGTAACAGCTGAAATTGCTGCTATGATTATTTTTGAATATTCTAAAAGTAGTTTTCAACAGTTGTGTTCAACAGAAAAGTTGTAGGTATTGAAAAATCCTTTTATTTGAGTTTTGGATCGTCCAAATCCGTTCAACAGTTAACGAGATAACTGCAAAGAAATCATTTAAAATGGCCATTTTTTAACAATACATAACTTTTTCAAAAAAGAGTTTTGGGCTTCTCAAAGTACGCGGATTTTACTTTTTATATGCTAAATACCTATTTGTTTCAGCCCGATCTAAAGTGCTATTCGTTTCAGCCCGATCGCATTTTTAGTTCAAAAATTATTTTATTTGTTTATTCTGTTTAGGCTCCAAAGAAGCAATATTTAAAAGTCGTTTCCGACTTTTTGGGCAAGGCTACAGACCCCAGCTTGGGCGCAAACAGTTCTTTAAGACTTATATTATCCTGTGGTGTAATGGGCAAATCTTTTTTTTTTTATTATTTTGCATTGTTACTGTGAAGAAAACAAAACTTCAAAAATTGGCCTGTTTTTTTTTATAAACATTTAACAATATCTCGGGAACGACCCGTCGGATCTTCGTCGGACTTTGTGCTTTGCTTAACTGATATTCTCATGCAGCTTTTAAGACAAAGTTCATCGCTCTAAGTCCTTTAGAAACGGAAATTTGTTTTTTCAAAAAATCCCTGCGACTTTGATTATTAATATTAAGATTTGAAATTTACACCGAGATAGAAGAAGAGTTATGTTATAATTTATGAAAATATATTAGTTTTACCAAAAAAGTGATCAAATGTTATTGATATTCAGGGCCGTCCCTAGCTATCGCGCCGCTGGGGTGCGAAATAAGATTTCCCACCTATCCTATACCTACTAAATAAAAAAATTCTGTCAATTGCAAGCTATACTTGCACAATTAGTGTTCCGTGCCATCAGTTCCCCAATTAACCTGAGCAAACCTCGGCCGCCCCATCTCCGCCCATCTACCGCCATACCCGCCGCCGACGGCACCACATTCCCACATCGCGTATGTGCGGAGCTCAGTGGGAAACGTTTCGACTGAGTCAAATTAAAAATTTTGAAAAACGTATAAGAACAAAAGTGGCTTCTTAGGTACCTACCTACATCGTGAGAAATATTTTTTGTCGAAAAACTTTTTCTCTAAAACCAATGGTTCCAGCAGGAAATAAACAATTAAATTGTTTATGACAATTGATCGCGTTAGAATTTTTCAATCCTGATAATTTTGGCGCAATCTACACCTAATTCTCAATGTTCATGATTTCTATCAAATTTTTCTGAGCTACCCTTTTCGTGATGAGGGTGGGGGACAGCAATTTTTAAGAGTTTTTCCCGAAAAATGTTTTAAAAAACGCATAAAAATACATCATATATATTGTTTGAGTTCGTGCTTCAATAAGCTTTCATTTGATACCTTACTACACGATGCCTTTGATTTTTTTTTACGGACGGACACCGAATTGATTTCATCAGTGTTTCGTTTTGCTAATTTTAGCACGGAACACCAAAAAATGTTTTTTTTACCAATTTGATGGGAATGGGAAATTATAAACGCCATTTAAAAATTCAACATTTTATATTATTTTTTAACCTCAAAAAATAATATCATAGAAACGAAACATTCTCCTTGGTAGCAAAAATGTACCTTATCAAAACCTAAATAACAAAAGAAAAAGTGATATTTTCCTTGACGCTGCAGTCGGTGCGGCGCCGCGATAATAAATCACATATAAAGGGATAAATATCTCGCACAAATGTGTTAAGCACATTGAAAATACAGTTCATTTAACACATTTGTGCGCTACACTATCGAATAGCTACTGAACAACGGATAACGCTTCTTTATTTGTTATTAATATATTTGCAGCTCATCTCATGCCACCTATGCTACTTTGCCGCTGGTGTGCGAGGCACTCCTTGCACCCCCACCCCCAGTCCCCAGTGAGGGACGGGCCTATTATTGATGTTAGTGTTTAAATTGAATGGCTGTGCTGAGTGCTGCGTGTGCTGCAGATGCAGCCGTGAGCGCGAAAGTGGGAGGTCGACGCTCCACGCTCTCGCGGCGGCCCGTGCTGTGTTGCCAGAACTCAGCGAATCTCACGATTTTGATCTTCATTGAAACAAAATTGAGATTTGAAGCTTATACAATAAAAAATCAATACATATAACAAGCGCAAGCAAAATCAGTTTTCATCTACTTTGCCTCTGTGTTACTGTTCGACGTTCGACCGATCTAACGGACATTGGGAATTCCCCGAAAGCTATTTGCTTTGTTTGTTTTGTGTAGTTTTACACTTCTGTGTAATATGGCGTTTTTTTATAGTACAAAGTAATAGGTATTTGTTTTCAAACTGTATTTTTTAATAACATTAATATTCTGTGTTAAAATTTTTTGAGTTTTATTAAAATAAACGATAGAATACAATCATTTCATCCTATAATTACACCGGCACACAAAAAAAAGTGGTCTGTACATTTGACCAGACCCATCTATCTATATGTATTTTGATGCGCTGAATCCAAATCCGAAGTCCGTTTGGCCCGTACACCCTCAAATTTTGAGTAAATTGCAAAAAACGCTGAAAATGGCTAAAAATTGCGAAAAAGTGCAGTTATGAAAAAGAAGAAAATTTTATTGAACTAGATCAAGTATGTTTCTTATGTATTGTGATGCGCTGAATTCACATCCTACGTCCGTTTGGCCCGTACACTCTCAAAATTTTGAGTAAATTGCGAAAAAACGCTGAATATGGCTACAAATTGCGAAAACTTGCAGTTATGAAAATGAAGAAAATTTTATTGAACTAGATCAAGTATGTTTCGTATGTATTTTGATGCGCTGAATCCAAATCCGAAGTTCGTTTGGCCCGTACACCCTCCAAATTTTGAGTAAATTGCGAAAAAACGCTAAAAATTGCAGTTATGAAAATGAAGAAAATTTTATTGAACTAGATCAAGTATGTTTCGTAAGTATTTTGAATTCGAAGTCCGTTTGGCCCGTATACCCTCAAAATTTTGAGTACATTGCGAAAAACTTCGAAAAATAGCTAGAACTTGCAATTCAACTTCGGAGGACTGATTGCTTGTGCCTGTAACCAGGGCACCTCCACGTGGTGATGGTGGGCAACAGAACCATCTGGCAGAGTCCCTGGGTTAACGGCGTGTATGCCGTCATGGCAGACACAAGCGATAAGTTTACGATGCAGGGATTCGGAACCCCAGTATCGGCGTCTGGTCAGGGTGAGAAAGCAGGCCCGCAGGCGTCGTCATCAAGCGACTGCAGTTCTGCAGTAGTGGGTAACTTGGCTTCTATAGAATATAATAAATGTTATAAGAAATCACTCCCACATACGTAATAAAAGTCCTCATTGGTCCGTAAGAACAATACTATTTTTTGCTATTCATTGCTCTTTTTTACGATTTTTGATAAATATATGAATGATTGAGATTGACAGATTCTGAATTTGGATTCAGCGCATCAAAATACATACGAAACATACTTGATCTAGTTCCATAAAATTTTCTTCATTTTCATAACTGCAATTTTTAGCCATTTTCAGCGTTTTTTCGCAATTTACTCAAAATTTTGAGGGTGTATGGGCCACACGAACTTCGGATTTGGATTCAGCGTATCAAAATACATACGAAACATACTTGATCTAGTTCAATAAAATTGTCTTCATTTTCATAACTGCAAGTTTTAGCCATTTTCAGCGTTTTTTCGCAATTTACTCAAAATTTTGAGGGTGTAAGGGCCAAACGAACTTCGGATTTGGATTCAGCGCATCACAAAACATACGAAACATACTTTATTTAGTTCAATAAAATTTTATTCATTTTCATAACTGCAATTTTTCGCAATTTGTAGCCATATTCAGCGTTTTTTCGCAATTTACTCAAAATTTTGAGGGTGTACGGGCCAAACGGACGTCGGATTTGGATTTAGCGCACGGACACCGAAGTGATTCCATCAGTGTTTCGTTTTGCTAATTTTAGCACGGAACACCAAAAAATGTTTTTTTTTTACCAATTTGATGGGAATGGGAAATTATAAACGCCATTTAAAAATTCAACATTTTATATTATTTTTTAACCTTAAAAAATAATATCATAGAAACGAAACATTCTCCTTGGTAGCAAAAATGTACCTTATCAAAACCTAAATAACAAAAGAAAAAGTGATATTTTCCTTGACGCTGCAGCCGGTGCGGCGCCGCGATAATAAATCACATATAAAGGGATAAATATAGCGCACAAATGTGTTAAGCACATTGAAAATACAGTTCATTTAACACATTTGTGCGCTACACTATCGAATAGCTACTGAACAACGGATAACGCTTCTTTATTTGTTATTAATATATTTGCAGCTCATCTCATGCCACCTATGCTACTTTGCCGCTGGTGTGCGAGGCACTCCTTGCACCCCCACCCCCAGTCCCCAGTGAGGGACGGGCCTATTATTGATGTTAGTGTTTAAATTGAATGGCTGTGCTGAGTGCTGCGTGTGCTGCAGATGCAGCCGTGAGCGCGAAAGTGGGAGGTCGACGCTCCACGCTCTCGCGGCGGCCCGTGCTGTGTTGCCAGAACTCAGCGAATCTCACGATTTTGATCTTCATTGAAACAAAATTGCAATTTGAAATTGAGATTTGAAGCTTATACAATAAAAAATCAATACATATAACAAGCGCAAGCAAAATCAGTTTTCATCTACTTTAGCGGCGTTCGGAAATTCAGTTTTTTTCATCGTTTTGCTCGGAATTTTTGACAGGCACGTGGTCAGTCGTACGATTACAACAATGAGTCATGTGCCTGTCAAAAATTCTGAGCAAAACGATGGAAAAAATTGAATTACCGAACGCCGCTTTTGCCTCTGTGTTACTGTTCGACGTTCGACCGATCTAACGGACATTGGGAATTCCCCGAAAGCTATTTGCTTTGTTTGTTTTGTGTAGTTTTAAGGTGCGGTTTCCTCGGAGCGGCCAGGATGGGCGATTATCGCTGAGCGATCTTTTCATGTTCTTCGTGTTCAAAAGTCATTTTTCTGTTAAATTCAACACAACCTTGGGAATATACACAAATAAAACAGCCGCTGCCCAGCCAGCGATTGCGATTATTTATACTGCTCTCAGAGCAGTCGACTCGCGACGATCGCTAAAGACACCTGTGGTCCAGGGGTCTGAAGGTTTAAATGGGCTTTATGGCAACAAGGGATTTTCCCAGTGTTGCCAGAGTAACAAAGCAAAAAGTCGCCATCGATCAGTATGAAAAGTCCCCACTTTGTCGCCACAGCTTTTTTGAGATATTGGGGTTAGAAAGCTGTCAATACTAAATAAAAAAAATGTTTTTGTGGAGCAAGCTTGGGGGAATCTCCAAAATTTGACGTACAATTCGTGGCGTGTTCAGATATTCCCTTTGAGAAATCCCTCGGTGCAATCATGATTATTATTGTGACGTTGTTTCTTCCTACGTATTGTATACAACGTGTACCAAGGAAAATAAAAGGGTTTGACGTGTATATTGAATTTTTTCACCTGCAAAAAGTCGCCAAAAATAAGCTTTTTATTGAAAATCGCCGCCACACTCTCATAGAGACAAAAAGTCGTCATTTTGGCGACTTGTCGCCCCAAATGGCAACACTGGGATTTTGCGGGGTATCGCCACCTCACCACGTAAGGTGAGGTAAATATCATGGGACTACAACTACAAATTATGATTAAAAAACACGTGATGTGCTATCCATGGATACGGTTGGTTATTCTCGGACCAATAGAACAGCTTAGCTCACGGAACTGATTGTTCATTTAGACTGGTGCAACCTGGTCTCATAAAGCTCGTTCAGTCTAACAAATAGGGAGTATACGTTGTTTCACTTTGTTTCTACTCTTGACTGTTGCAGAGTGTAACACTAAAGTTAAACGAACATTCCTTTCTTTTTCAGTCGTCGTTTCGTGTAGGCGCCATTTTTTTGGGATCAGTCATCAATTATTACTTCTTCAATTTGTATTTTTAATAAGTTTGCCCTTATGGCTGTGTGTTTTTTAGAAAAAGAGTGTTGCCTTCAAATTTGAGGTAAGTAACTAATACATTTCTAAAATGGAATCAAAAATCAATATTGTTTTCTTATTTACTTTAATCTCTGTGAAAAGGGCGAGGTCATCGGCATGTCTCCAACATTATTTTTGGAATATTTGTAACCGATTTTGAGATATTAAAATGTAATAATATGTTGCTGTTTCTTGAATAAGGGCAACTTTTGTTTTGACAATATCTATGCCTTATGTCCGAGTAACAAATAATTAATTTTAAATATAATATTGGTCTTTTAATCCAAAAATAATAAAATCATTTAAAACTTCGGAAAAAATATCCTTATCTTTATTAACATTTTATATAAGCTAATTTTATTTCATTACATCATCATCTTTTATAATAGATGTTTCAAACAAAATAAATTTTGTCACTAAAGTTTTACCTATGTAAAAAAACAAGGGTTACTTTATGCTACATTTTCATCTTTTATTAAATAAATTAAAGGCGAGTTTACACAGTGCAAGCTAGCGTGCGAGTTGACAAGGCCAGTTACTACATGCCAGCTACTGTCATGGTTTAAACAGATCGTTCCAAGTTACTGTCTCTGCAAGGTGGTCATCTACTGCATGCGAGTTACTTCAATATTTTTTGATTTTACTAGCCACTCTCCTTCCCCCACCGCATATTAGGCCAGTAATTCTACTTGCTCAGTTTGAATGCAGAGTAGTAACTGGCTAGACAGTTAAGTGGTTTGAATATGTTTGTGTTCGAACTGTGGAGGTGTCAATCTCATAGCTTGGTATTCACGTAAGGTAGTATGGTGTAGCTCTTTCATAATCGTGTTTGTTGCCCCTGAAGATTTCTGTTGCAACCAATTTCTAACCCAAATTGTCCTTTTCTTTTTAGTCCACTTTCAATATTTTTTACCAATTCATCACAAAAATAATTATGGAAAAAGATCATATGACTTTGCGGATCACAATTTCTCATTGTGTCGACATCACAATATACTTTTCACGAGACTTTTCAAGACGTGCAAGCAACGAAACTGGTCAATGAGAGTATAGCTACTGACCTAGTGTAAACAGCTGAGAAGCTGACTATTTTATTTCTCCAGTTTTCACATACAGCTACTGTCTACTGGCCCGTCCAGGAACTTGCACTGTGTAAACTCGCGTTTACTTGTATTACAGTTATATCGGATACATACAATATCGGATACAAAACAATATTTGTATTTCCAGTCTCAGACTGGACAGTCTCAAAAAGTTGTTGAGGTTTGTGATTTTTTAGCTTCCTTTTGATTTGTATATGCGATAACTAAATGTGATATATGTAGGTACCTACTTATTATCTTTATATTTCTTTTTATGTGTTTAAAGTTTGTTAATGATTTGTTAGTGTATTATAGAATTGTGTAAATGGTTTACTGAAAGAGAGATAAGTAAATCTGGAGGGCAATCCAGAGATAACAAGTTCACGTCTAGACGTATACATTTGTTTCTGAAGTGAAGATCGAGCATATTCGGGACATTTTTTGGATGTGCTTTGCAACCCTCGTGTGATTGGTTGAAGCAAGACGGCGCCCTTTTTGCCTTTAAGTTTTACATACACACATTTTACCACTCTTAGGCATACAATGTTATGTATAATAACAGTTTCATAAATCAATTGATGCAGTGTACAGGAAATTGTTCACTTGCTGGACTATAACACAAGTTGTCAATGGGTATATTTTTGTCTGTAGCACCTGTACGTTGGAAATAAACGTATGTCTTGACGAGTACACGTTAACTCTGGATTGCCCTCCAGGAGTCCATATTGCTTTTAATATAAGTACTTTTTTGTGCTTAAAGTTACGGATTAAAAGTATTGATAAAGTTTATATCCTTTTAAGTACTTTATTCTAAAGTAAATTTAATAAAAATTTCAGCTATTCCCACAGCACAAATGAAGAAAACATGGATCATCTGAGCGGCTGAAGTACTGCAAAAACTCAGTTGATCTGTATCCTTTTTTAATCTGTAGAATAGAATATCACTCCCACTTTGGTTTGTAATTATCTGCTTCAGGTAAATTTAATAAAGGTTACTCATTGTTTTCACAAAATGTCTGGTCTTGTTGCAGCATCTCCAGTCATTGAGAGAAAAAAATTTTCATGTAAGTACCCTTCTTGCAGAAATGCATGTTATTTAAAAAGGAGTACAAATAAAAAATTTCATATTTTTCCAAAAGATCCTGGCACATTATCTGCTTGGAAAAATGCGTGCAAACTGAGTCCAAGCAAAAAGTGTTCAAATTTTCATATTTGTGAAGATCACTTTTGTCTTTATGATTTCAATAATTCCAGTACTCCTTCTTCTTTAAAATTGGGCTGTGTTCCAAAATCTCCGTCAAAATGTCAACTTGAGATGGAGCATAATTATGCAGGTATTCTCAAACCCCGCATGCTGTTTTCTGAGAATTTGAATTTCAACAGCAATAAATCATTAAGTCCTGCTGAATGTTCCAGTAATAATAATGTTTCTGTCAATCTACTTCAGAATAATTACTCTGTTGTATCTGAAATACCTAATGGTAACTTTTCAACATCATGTCTAATTCAGGACAATGAATCAGTTTTAAATATACCTACTGGTGATACTCATTTTTCTTCAAATCCAGTTGAGGGCAACGACAAAGTTTTAACTGGAATTGATATTAATCAAAATAGTTCTTTTAGTCATGAAGCTGTTGCAAGACCAACTGGTCAAGTTTTAAATAATAAAGCCTTCTGTTATGAAGCTGGTGTAAGCTCAAACAAGGGTTCGAGTTGCTCTAAAATGGATGTTAGTTATTTCGACGAATATTCTTTTTTATTAGTTAATGATATTAATAATAATAATAATAATAATAATAATGAAAATAATACTAATGATAATAATAATAATAATGATAATAATAATAATAATAATAACAATAATAAAAGAAAACGATCAGGCTTTCTTACTAAAGCTGGTGTTTCAAAATCTGAATTAACTCGTGAGCGAGAAATTATGTACCAAATACATAAGAACACGGAGTCAAAATTATCGAAGTTGAGAAGAAAGTTGAAAGATCAGAATGCAGACCTTTGTGCGATTAGAAATTTATATAATGAGGGTAAATTTAGGTTTATTGATGAAAATTTAAATTCGGTTACCAAGGAATTTATTAAGTCTCAGTTTCGAAATGCCAGTGTTGCCCCTTCTGCTAGACGTTGGTCCATTAAAGACAAAGCTTTTGCACTTTCCATTTACAAGAGAAGTCCACGATTATATAAATATCTTAGAGTTTTTTTCCAGTTGCCCTCAATACGCACTCTTCAGCATATTTTATCTTCAATTCCTTTTCAGAGTGGACTCATTACCCCCATTTTAGAGCACCTTAAATTGCAGTTTAGCAAAATGGATGACCTTGACCGTTGTTGTACTTTGATGTTTGATGAAATGTCTTTAAGTTCTGGCCTTTACTATGAAAGGCATAAGCAACAAATTTGTGGATATGAAGATCTAGGTCCACTAGGTACAACTTCGGCAATGGCAGACCATGCACTAGTTTTTATGATAAGATTCGCAAAAGTTATAAAACTCCAGTGGCGTTTTTCTTTACAAATTCAACTGTTAAATCAGAAACTTTAAAGAATTTAATTCTGTTGGTTATTAAAGAATTACAGAAGGTAGGCTGTACTATTGTAGCCACTGTTTGTGACCAGGCTCCCACCAATCAAGCCGCAGTAGAATTGCTAACCAAATATCATACAGATGACAAACCTACCTCTTATCATTTTGTTGTCAATAACCAGCCAATTGTCACAATCTTCGATGTTCCCCATTTATTGAAATGTACCCGAAATTGTTTAGTTAATTGTAACATTCAGTTTGAGTCAGGAAAATTTGCTAAAATGTGTTACATTAAAGATGCCTTTGAAGCAGATATTTCCAAACGAACATACAGGTGTCTACCCAAACTTAAACAAAATCATTTTAACTTCGGGGATACCTTTATGAAAATGAGAGTTAAGATAGCAGCTTGGCAGTTAAGTCATACTATGGCAGCTGCGATTGAGACCTTCTATACAGCCGGTATAATACAAGCCTCTGAATCGCAGCATACTGCTGAGTTTGTTGAAGTAATCGATAATCTTTTTGATTCACTAAATAGTTCTCAATTTACTAATCGCGAGGGAAAGAAATTTCGATGTGCGCTTTCAAAAGACTCTCCACATTTAGAATATTGGTCCAGTATGTTGCCAAAATTAGCTAATTGGAAAATATTTGAAAACAATAATGGGAGAAATGGGAAAATCAGGAATAACTTTTCCTTTGTCAATAGTTGGCAGAGAACAATTAGGGCTGTAATATATTTGTGGAATGTTTTAAGCAAAAAGGGCCTTAAATTTTTAAATTTACGTAATTTAAATCAGGACCCAATTGAAAATTTCTTTGGGCAAATCAGGCAACATGGGGTTTGTAACACCAATCCCACATGTCATCAATTTATAGCTGCTCTTAAAACTGTATGTGGAAATAACCTCAGTGCACCTATTTCTAGTAAAAATAATTGTGAGGAAGACTTTTGTGAAGTTTTAGGGGATTTCGGGGATTTCTTGCATAAATATAGTTCAAACATAGATGATTCAGTTAATAATGACAATGACATAGATTTAGATGATGACATTGGTATTCCTAATGTGAATGATTTTTTGCCGGAAACCAATTATGCTACAGCCTATGTGGCTGGTTATGTATTAAAAAACCTAGATTTACAGAAATGTGAAACTTGCCATCGAAATTTGTTTTCCGAAATAACAGAAAGACACCTGTTTGTCACGTTCAAAGAAAATGATGAAAAGGAAAGATTGAAGTATGCCAGTGAAGAGCTACTTTCTCTCCTGGATACAATTCACCTCAAACTCTTTCCCTTTCTGGACAGAAATGGACACAAAGTGGGAGTAGAAGATAAATTTAAACAGTTGTATCTTGATGAATTTAACAAAATTAAGTTTTGTCGAGAACATGATTGTACGGGGAATATTCTTAATATAGTGTTGCCTTTAACAATTTATAAATATTTAAAGGACAAGAACAAGGTTAAAGGCAAAAGTGAAGGGCATTATAAGAAAATGAAAATTTTTAGTGAAAGTGGGGATAGCAATCCAGCAAAGAAACAGAAAATTTCAAAATAATTCTTAAATAAATTATAATTATCGTTATCATTAAATCCTATTTTATATTTTTTGTTATTTCTAAAGGCCTGATGTCGATTACACGACTTAATTTTGTTAAATTTATTTATATGTATATTATTGTTTACAATTATGGAACAGTGGCACCTCCTGATTATGACCATATTACTGAAATTGACCTCATCACCTGATTTAATTATGACCTACCTGATAAAGTTTTTAACTTTCTACCTAATGTATGACTATTAATTGATTTTTCTTTATCCTATTTTGACTAGTACCTGACTATGACTGAAGCCCTATGATGTATGTACCTGATCTATTACCATTACTTTTGTACCCGATATACAGTTTTTTGTTATTAATACGTTATTTTTGTATATAGCTGTTTTGTTAAAACAATTTTTATTTTATTTTATGTTAAGGATACCATGGTTGTTTTTTTTGAAGAATTTAAATTTATGTTTTAAATATGATTTTTATTTTGTTTTATGTAAAAGAATATTTTTTATTTTATTTACCTGTACTGCCTTTAGATGATTTTTTTTAGTTTTTTGAGTAAGAATGTTATTATTTGGTTTATTTTCTATACGAGAAAATCTTTTTTATTTTATTTTTACTGAATTTAGAGGTTACTTTTTTGTTTTAAGAATTTTTTAATTTTTAAATGCATTTTTCAGAGTTTGGCGTTTTAGTTACAATACTTTAGGTAGTACGGGAGCATGGAGAAGTCGGAGCAAAGCTGTGAATTTGATTGGCTTTGCTCTGACATCTCCAAATTTTTGTACTACGACACCGAAGAATGAAGAATTACAGACATAATTTAAATTTGTTATTTTGCTGTTGCTAAAAATATTTACTTTCATTGAGTTTGTGTATATCAGAATGTGTAGACACAAGAAGTTTTGGCAAAGCTATATATTTGGTAGGCTTTGGTCAGACATCTTCAGATTTTCATATAAAAAAGTCATTTAAATTGTTAAACGTTTTTGTTTATATATAGTTCTTAATATTTTTTCAGGGAGGTGTTAATGTGGTAAGCAACGAGCTACGAGTTGTTATCCTGGGTTTGGATTTTTCACGAATCTATTTAGTTATTAATATCATTGTTGGATACGAGCACCTTTCTGAATATACGGTTAATTCATAGAATTTGACAATGTAACCTTAAAATACTGTTATTTGTTCAATTTATTTTATACTTCATAAAATTGTGTTTTTTTAATGTATATGAGTTTTATTTTTACTTCAGATACAATTTTTAAAATTTAATTGCTTTTTTATCGTTAAAATGTATATTAATTAATTTTTCTTGACCTTGTCAACAAGATTTTATTAATATTCATTTTCGATAAAACTGGCATAAAAAAATTTTTAATGCCAGTTTTATCGAAAATGAATATTAATAAAATCTTGTTGACAAGGTCAACTAAAATTCTTTTTGGCTTTTAGGTTTTTAGTATTAATAAAAATACTAAAAACCTAAAAGCCAAAAAGAATGTTAGTTCACCATGCACCTTGTGTTGGTGGCGCTAGTAGTCAAATGTCATTATTGTCATTTGTCATTAATGTCTATTTGTCTTGTACCTCATTTTACATAGGAGCCGCTCTTCTCCCTATTTGTATTTTTTGCTGTGGTCGCTCAACATAGCCGCCTGGAGGGAGACGGTTACATTGATTTGCCATTGAGCAGTGGTTCACGATCATCGCCGAGCCCCAGATAAGGTATTCTGGGGCCGAGCGACGATCGCCTGTCGTGGAAACCGTACCTTTACACTTCTGTGTAATATGGCGTTTTTTTATAGTACAAAGTAATAGGTATTTGTTTTAAAACTGTATTTTTTAATAACATTAATATTCTGTGTTAAAATTTTTTGAGTTTTATTAAAATAAATGATAGAATACAATTATTTCATCCTATAATTACACCGGCACACAAAAAAAAGTGGTCTGTACATTTGACCAGACCCATCTATCTATATGTATTTTGATGCGCTGAATCCAAATCCGAAGTTCGTTTGGCCCGTACACCCTCAAAATTTTGAGTAAATTGCGAAAACACGCTAAAAATTGCAGTTATGAAAATGAAGAAAATTTTTTTGAACTAGATCAAGTATGTTTCGTATGTATTTTGAATCCGAAGTCCGTTTGGCCCGTATACCCTCAAAATTTTGAGTACATTGCGAAAAACTTCGAAAAATAGCTAGAACTTGCAATTCAACTTCGGAGGACTGATTGCTTGTGCCTGTAACCAGGGCACCTCCACGTGGTGACGGTGGGCAACAGAACCATCTGGCAGAGTCCCTGGGTTAACGGCGTGTATGCCGTCATGGCAGACACAAGCGATAAGTTTACGAAGCAGGGATTCGGAACCCCAGTATCGGCGTCTGGTCAGGGTGAGAAAGCAGGCCCGCAGGCGTCGTCATCAAGCGACTGCAGTTCTGCAGTAGTGGGTAACTTGGCTTCTATAGAGTATAATGTTACAAGAAATCACTCCCACATACGTAATAAAAGTCCTCATTGGTCCGTAAGAACAATACTATTTTTTGCTATTCATTGCTATTTTTACGATTTTTGATAAATATATGAATGATTGAGATTGACAGATTCTGAATTTGGATTCAGCGCATCAAAATACATACGAAACATACTTGATCTAGTTCAATAAAATTTTCTTCGTTTTCATAACTGCAATTTTTAGCCATTTTCAGCGTTTTTTCGCAATTTACTCAAAATATTGAGGGTGTACGGGCCACACGAACTTCGGATTTGGATTCAGCGCATCAAAATACATACGAAACATACTTGATCTAGTTCAATAAAATTTTCTTTATTTTCATAACTGCAAGTTTTAACCATTTTCAGCGTTTTTTCGCAATTTACTCAAAATTTTGAGGGTGTAAGGGCCAAACGAACTTCGGATTTGGATTCAGCGCATCACAAAACATACGCAACAGACTTTATTTAGTTCAATAAAATTTTATTCATTTTCATAACTGCAATTTTTCGCAATTTGTAGCCATATTCAGCGTTTTTTCGCAATTTACACAAAATTGTGAGGGTGTACGGGCCAAACGGACGTCGGATTTGGATTTAGCGCATCAAAATACATAAGAAACATACTTGATCTAGTTCAATAAAATTTTCTTCTTTTTCATAACTTCACTTTTTCGCAATTTGTAGCCATTTTCAGCGTTTTTTGCAATTTACTCAAAATTTGAGGGTGTTCGGGCCAAACGGACTTCGGATTTGGATTCAGCGCATCAAAATACATATAGATAGATGGGTCTGGTCAAATGTACAGACCACTTTTTTTTTGTGTGGCGGTGAATTTGAAGCGGCTGAGCAGTGTTGTCAGATAAAATTTAAGGAAATCCCTAAAGACATTTTCTCCTAGAAATCCCTAGCATTTGTAGTTTTAGGTTTTGTTATTTGAAGATTGAGGAAATAATAAGAAAAGTCTAAATTTATAAAAACAAAAATACTTTGATACAATCTTGGCAAAATAAACAACAAAACAAACTAAAGACCAGCCTCAGGAATGGTGAATCAACGTAAACAAAAAACATAGGTTACTTGTCATACATTGTTTTATTTATTTTCTTATAAAGCTCGTTATCAACTTAAAAGTTCCTTCTGATGTTTCAGGTGCTAACATGTTTCGAAATTTTGTTTTATTTAAATTGTAATTGCAGTAAGTGCAAACAGAAGCTATTACGTATATTATTTCTTATGTAATAATGATTAAAATAATTGCTTTTATAATTGACAAAAATCCCTAGATTAAACAAAATCTTGTAAAAAATCCCATTCGTTCCAAAGGCTTTAAAAATCCCTAGATTCGGCATAAATCCCTAGACATGGCGACACTGCGACCGGCGGCGGTTCGAGCAATAGCTCGAGCAGCCATAAACTTTTACCAATATTATCCATAACATTGGATCACTTTTTTAGTGCAACGAAAATATTTTCAAAAACCATAACTCTTCCATCGGCGTAAATTTCAAATCTTAATATTAATTATTAGCGCCGCAGTAATTTTTTCAAAAAAAAAAACGTTTCTAAAAGACTTAGAGCGATGAACTTTTTCTTAAAGGCTGCATGAGACTACCAGTTACCCAAAGCACCAAGTCCGACGAAGATCCGATGGGTCGTTCCCGGGATATTGTTAAATGTTTATAAAAAAAAACAGGTCAATTTTTGAGGTTTGGTTTTCGCCACAGTAACAATGCAAAATAACATAAAACCGGTTTGCCCATTACACCGCAGGATAATATGTCTCAAAGAATTGTTTGCGCTCAAGCTGGGATCTGTAGCCTTGCCCAAAAAGTCGGAAAAGCATTTTAAATATTGCTCCTCTGGAGCCTGAACCGAATAAACAAGTAGAATAACTTTTGAACTAAAAATGCGATCGGGCTGAAACGAATAGGGCACATTAGGAATATAAAAAGTCATCTCCTGGTGTACTTTGAGAAGCCCAAAATTCTTTTTTGCAAACGTTATTTATTGTTTAAAAAAATGGTCATTTTTAATATTTTTGTGCAATTATCTCGTTAACTATTGAACGGCTTAGGACGATCAAAAGCTCAAATGGCAGGTTTTTTCAATATCTACAACTTTCCTGTTGACCACTTTTACCTACAATGCAAAAGAAAAGAGTTTCGAACGAAAAACTAGTTTTAGAATATTCAAAAAATAATTAAAAATCATAGCAGCAATTTCAGCTGTTACCGGGATACCAGATACCTTTAGACATGCCCCCCTACAACTTCAACAGTCAAAATGCTTCTAAACATTTTTCACGCTTGTAGACAGCGGGACTGGGCTATAAAAGTGGTATCAAAGTTATCACTGAAACACTGAAACAGATATAATATATATTATGTTAAATTTATTGCCTTAAAAGCTTGTCGCGTGAATAGAATAGGAAAATACATATATACTTATGTCATAAATTTCTGCCAACCAAAATTAATGCCTGTATGAACTTTTTGCGCGCGACAAGCTTTTAAGACAATACCACCGAATATATAACACATAGAAGGATCACCCTCCCAGAAGAGTTACGTGTTACGCCACTGGTGAAGTGTAGCTATAAAGATAAAGACTGGTAAATGCCTAGAAAGACTTTATTTAGGTTCTTATCTATTACACTGCGTAAAATGATAAATAAGTAATAAGTGCATAACAAGAGTTTTACCGACCATTATCTTTTATTATTTCTCTGCATATATATTATTTCACATTTTATCAGTTATTATTAGAGTTTAACAAATGGGGGTAATTCCAGAGACGGCTTCTAACCTAGTTGGAAATAAAATTAGGATTCGATTTGAAAATAAAATACAAATATTTATTTACCCACATTGTGTTATTTGAAAGTGCGAGATACGAAAATATCATACAGGGTGTCTGAAAAGTCTTAGCATGGGCAAATATCTTTACTATTAATAAAGATAGCAACACCAAATTTTAGTTGTACCTTATTGGTTAGTAAATCTACTTTTTTACGTAATTTGACTCTTTCAACCTCCTTGGGGGGTTACGCTAGCGAGTTGAGGTCCAAAATTTTGGATGCAAACCTATGCCGTGTGGCCTCTTCGTTTAAAAGTCTTCAAAAAAGAAACATTGTTTTAGTATTTTAGTATTTATTTATTATTGTAATTCATTTTTAAATGGCAAGCCTATAAAAAGTATAACTCGTAAATCGTATAATCGGGCGGGGCACAAGTCGACCATTAGTCGGCCACTTGTGCCAAACAGTACAAGTCGGCGCTGCTATTTTTTGTTTTGTAGGGCACTTTTTTCTAACTTTTTTCCAACTTTACTTCTTCATTTGTCGTTTTTATATGTTTTGTTTTTTGACATCTGCGCAGTAGACCAAAATGCGTACCACGCGCAAACCGAGCGTGCTAGACATGCGCACGGAATTTCAGGAATTGGACTTTGGTGTCTACATTTCAACCCATTCATTTTTCAGAATATATCTCCAGTAGTTAAGGTACCACTACGTATTTAACTTTATAACTTTGTTCCCAAGTTTTTTTCGACTTTATTTTTCATTTTTTGCCATGTGCGCAGTACATCAAATCAGCAAAAACATTTTCCGAGTCAACCTATTAATATTGCCTCAAAACAATTACCACCCCGAAATATTTTTCAAATCAACAGGTCTTTGGTAAACCAACTAATGTTTGGAAACCTAAGGGAGCAATGCAACCAAGACCTACTCCAATGTCTGTAGTTACTAAACAAACGGTTCAACAACCAAGTACTTCATTCCATCGAAGTCTAAATTATTTTCAGCCTCGATCTAGACCAACTTTTATATCTGAAGAATTGTATAATATTGACAATACTGATAATGACCATGAATATTTTGACAATACTAACAACGACATGCAGGAAACTGAACAAATTCAAATATCGGAAATCCAAGAATACGAGAACTATCCAGAACCACAAATAAATGAAGAAAATAATATGCCAGATGACATAACTGAACTGACTAATGAACCAAATTTTCAACTAATGGCCTACAATATGAATCAAACATAGAATTAAATTATATAGATAACAGAAAACTTCCACATATCAAAATTTTAGGATATGGCAACAAACCGTTAAAATTTCTTTTAGATTCGGGAAGTCATATGTCACTGCTAAATCCCGTTTTAGCTGAAAAATACTTTTCTGAACATATTATTATAAAGCCAAATGTAATTAAAACTTCATGTGGACAACTTACCACAAAGTATGAAACGCATATCCCTGCTTTTAAAGAATTTAATTCAAATGAAAAAATTATTTTTACACTTTTTGACTTTCATAGATTTTTCGACGGCTTAATTAGTTTTCGAGATATTCGCAATTTAGGTTTTAATTGGAATATTCAAGATGGCTATCTTAAGAAAGAAAATATTAATATACCTGTATATCAGTGCTCTCCATCTGAGTATGATTGTCATAATATATCCTTAGGCGACAATGAAATTTTAAGGACAGTAATCCCTATAGATGTCCCTAATGACGGAGATTATTATATCCCCGAGATAAAAGTTAATTCACACTGTTATATACCTGAATGTGTAACAAAAGTAAATAATGGCCAAGGAATTGTAGAAATTCATAACTTGGGCATTGACGATACATATGCTAACTTAAGAAACCCTATAAAAGCATACCCTTTAAATGACTTCGAAACCTTTAAAGGAGAAATTAAAAGCAACTACGCTTATTCTAATGTTGATCAAATTAAAAACCTACTTCGACTAGACCATCTTAACGCGGAAGAAAAATCTAGGGTAATAAAACTATGTAGAGAATTCCATACAGTTTTTCAGTACCCAAATCAACCACTTTCAGCTACCACTCAAACCCAACATATAATTAAAACCACTGATGAAGAACCAGTGTATACAAAATCTTATAGATTTCCAGAGGTACATAAAAGTGAAGTTCAAGAACAAATAAAGAAAATGCTAGAAGAAGGAATTATTCAAAACAGCACTAGCCCTTGGTCCAGTCCAATATGGATTGTCCCCAAAAAACTTGACGCGTCCGGAAAGCAAAAATGGCGGATAGTCGTCGATTATAGAAAACTAAACAACAAAACTGTTCAAGATAGGTTTCCCATACCAAACATTGATGAGCTACTTGATAAATTGGGCAAAGCTCAATATTTTACAACTTTAGACTTAGCTAGCGGATTTCACCAAATTACTATGCACAATGATAGCATTGAAAAAACCGCTTTCTCTACAGATTATGGTCATTTCGAATTCCTAAGAATGCCATTCGGTCTGAAAAATGCTCCGGCAACATTTCAGAGAATGACAAATGAAGTATTAAAGGAATACGTTAATCAGATATGTTTAGTATATATGGACGATGTTATCATATTCTCAACAACTTTAGATGAACATATCCAGAATCTCAGGAAAATATTTAAAGCATTTGAAAAATATAATTTAAAAGTTCAGTTAGACAAAAGTGAATTTTTAAAACGAGAAACTGATTTTTTAGGTCATATAGTGACACCGGAAGGTATTCAACCCAATTCTAAGAAAATTGACGCAATCCTTAAATTTCCGTTACCTAAAACTCATAAGCAGATTAAAAGTTTCTTAGGAATGATTGGATTTTATAGAAAATTTATAAATAATTTAGCAAAAATAACAAAACCTTTAACACTTTGTCTAAGGAAAGGAAAGAAAGTAGAACATACAGAAGACTTTATTAAGGCCTTTGAAACATGCAAAACAATTCTATGCAATGACCCAGTCCTTGCTCACCCAGATTTCTTAAAGACATTTCTCTTAACCACTGACGCAAGTAAATTTGCAGTAGGTGCAGTTTTAAGTCAAAATGGTAAACCGGTATGTTATGCTAGTAGAACCTTAAATCCTAGCGAAGTTAACTATTCCGTTACAGAAAAGGAGTTACTTGCTATAGTATGGGCAGTAAAATATTTTAGGCCTTACCTTTTTGGAAGACAGTTTAAAATTAATACCGATCATCGACCTTTGAAATAGCTAGATAACCTTAAGGAACCCAATTCAAAACTTATCCGATGGAAACTTCTTCTGTCAGAATTTGACTACGAAATAGATTATATTAAGGGCAAAGAAAATAATGTTGCTGATGCACTTTCCAGAAATCCATCTCATAACACAGAAATGCAGTCCTTATTTAATGAAATTGGAGATTCAGATGACGTAATACAGCAATTTCTAGATACAAATGAAAATCATGTGTCTACTGTGCATTCCGCAGAAGAAATGCCTATTTTATCTCTACCTTATGTAGAAAAACCACTTAACTATTATAAGAATCAGATGATTATAAAAATATCTGAGTCTTCGCCAGTACCACTTTGTATTAGAGAAAAAGTTTTCGAGAATCAAAGATTCTTTATAAACTTAAGAAGACGACACATAAATGATGACTTAGAAGAATTTATTGCAAACCTTAATAATAATACAACTTACCATCTTTATTTTCCTGATAAGGAACATGAAAGATTTTTTATAAAATACTTACAAGACAAGCTAGTAAGAATTCATTCTAAGCTATTAATTTGCTCAGACAAACTTACCGACATAATCAAAGACAATGAACAAAAAGAAAAAATGAATTACCATCATGTATATAAAACCGGACACAGAGGTATTACTACCACTATTGATTCTTTAAAGAGACATTATTACTGGCCAAATTTAGATAAAGACGTAACTAATTACATAAATAATTGTAATATTTGTCAAAAGGCAAAATACGAAAGGCAACCTAACACTTTTGAGTTTCAAAAATTACCATTAGGTACTAAACCATTTGAAAGAATACATATGGATACATTATCAATTTCTAAAGAAAAATATTTGACAATAGTTGATACGTTTTCAAAATTTGCACAAGCATATAGCATACCTGGAATTAATTCAGTCAATATCCTAGACGGATTATTGGTCTTTATTTCCCACTACGGTATTCCACAAGTCATCGTCTGTGACAATGGGATAGAATTTAATAACAATTCATTTTTAGACTTTTGTAAATTACATAAAGTCCAAGTTCATTTTACTACTCCTAAAAACCCCAACTCCAATAGATATGTGGAGAGATTTCATTCCACACTTTTGGAACAAATAAGAACAAAAGT
Source organism: Philopedon plagiatum (assembly GCA_963971165.1). Classification (NCBI taxonomy): domain Eukaryota; kingdom Metazoa; phylum Arthropoda; class Insecta; order Coleoptera; family Curculionidae; genus Philopedon; species Philopedon plagiatum. The sequence goes on from OZ020194.1 coordinate 33,425,939, forward strand.
TCAACAAAATGCTAAAGAGTCATTAGATAATTTAGTAAGATATGCCATATTACATTATAATAACTCAATTCATTCGTCAAGTAATTTTACACCATTTGAAATTGTAACAGGACATTTTAGTGCCAAAGATCCTTTTGATATCCAAGAAAGGGATATAGTTTCAAAGTATGTCACAGATCATAAAAGAAAATTAAAAGAAACATACGAAAAACTTAAAGAAAAATTTAATACTGAAAAAGACGATAGACTTAATAAGACAAATGATAAAAGAAAAACCCCTATAACTCTTAAACCTGATGATAAAGTTTATCACAAACAACAAACTCGTGATAAATTAGCAATGAAATATGTTAAAGTCGATCCTGTAGCACAAACAAAAAATAAAATAAAAACCTCAACATCTAAGTATTCTAAGCATAATATAAAAAGGCGCAAAAAATATTAATATATTTATTTACCTTGTTTCAGAATGAAGATTCTATATCGTTTCTCATTACTCCTTATTTATATTAATTTTGTTATGGCCTCTATCCAACAATTAGCTAATCCAATTTTACCAATTCTCTTAGGTAATACTAAAGTAATTTCAAACAAACATACTTTTGTAAGTTATATTAATATTACTGATTTCACAGAACTAAAAAACAATCTTAAACTACAATTAGCCTTTATTACGGAAAAGAAAAATGACACTACAATGTCAAATAAGTTGGCTGGACAAGCTTGGTCACTAATAAGCCAAATAGAGCGTTTACTTCAAGCCGTTCATCCAAATATCAGGGAAAAACGTGGTCTAATCAATTTTGGAGGTACTGTATCTAAATGGTTGTTTGGAACACTTGATTATGAAGACGGTAAAAGAATAAATTCTGTACTAAACCATCTAAATAAAAATGATCATATTATGATTCAAGAAAAAATTAACGAACAAATTTCTATATCAAAAGATTTTATGTTAAAAACAAATCAAAGTCTTTTTCAGATAAGATCTAATGTAATAACTACAATGCATCTTATTGAAAAATATCAAGAAAAAATTAATGCTATTAATGCACTACATTTAATAATTAATTCTCTGATTAGTCTGGAAAATAATTTAAGTCAAATTATAAATGCCGTTACATTTGCCTATCTAAACAGGGTGCATCCAATGTTCCTTTCACTACATAATTTAGAGTCAATGATAACGAAAATGAACTCTTTTTATAATAAAAATCAGTTGGTAGATTTTAATAATAAACAAAATTATTATAAATTTTTGGGAATTCAACTTACTTTTGATAAAGAGAGAATAATTTTCTTGATCCACTTTCCATTTTTACACCGTTTACAATTCAAATCCTATTTTATATATCCAGTACCCATTCAAAATAAAATTATCTCACCACCAAAACCATACCTTATCCTTAATGAGAAAACTGGAAACTTCCAATATGAAGAAGACCTTTGTGAGCAAATAGAAGACACCTTCTACTGTAAAGACCATTTAGAAGCCAATGAAGATTGCGTTGTCAGCATCGTTATAAAGAACGAAGCCACCAATTGCAGCACTCTCTTGATAAGATTAAACACTCCTACAGCCAATCAAGTGACCCCTCAAAATGTATTGTTTACCACTCCAAGCAATGCACCAATAACAGAAGTTTGCCAAGTGGAAAAACACAGTGAGTTGCATCCGGGTAGCTATCTAATTTCTATACCAGAAAGCTGCCATGTAATTATTGATATGGAGATATTCTATTCTACAGCTGAAACCATGTTACCAGCAACAGTTGTTCAACTGCCATCACTAGATATGTCTCTGCTTAAAGAGCATCCCACTCCACTAAATATAAAGAGTATGGACCTTGAAGAAATAAAACATATAACTTCAGTCATGAATCACCAAAGCAAATTGGTTCTCTCCGAAAATAGAGAAACTCTTCACAGTTCTTGGTTATGGATCATCCTACTAATTTGTGTCATTATCTGCTTAATGACATATTTTGGAGTTCGTTGCTACTATCGCATCAACTACCCTTATCCTTTTATAAAGTTGTCAAGAAGAAAGAAGACAGAAGCTGAAAGCCCTACTCAACTAGAGCTCAGCAGCCGTAGGTCTTTTCCTAAGAAGGGAGGAGTTACGTGTTACGCCACTGGTGAAGTGTAGCTATAAAGATAAAGACTGATAAATGCCTAGAAAGACTTTATTTAGGTTCTTATCTATTACACTGCGTAAAATGATAAATAAGTAATAAGTGCATAACAAGAGTTTTACCGACCATTATCTTTTATTATTTCTCTGCATATATATTATTTCACATTTTATCAGTTATTATATCTCTTACATGAATAATGTTATAACATTATCTATTTCACCGTAAGTTATCTTTTGCTATGAAGCATTTAGTTAACATTTTATCTAATAAAATAATATAAATACTGTAAGAACCTGTGTTAGGATATACAGTATATTGTTAGACGTCTTCACGCACGTTAGTGGCGGTATATTTGTATCACTTGTTCTAATATATCTGTTTGAGGTTACCTGTATAGTTTCATTGGCAGTATATTAGCAACTTCATACGGAGGGGTTTCTACGAACCACCCTGCTGGAAACCCAACGTAACTGAAGCGCGAACACGCCTGAGACTGCGCGACGAAATTTTCCCTTCTCATCTCGTCCCCGCTTGGGCACAAAAGCGCTGGAGTTGATTCTTTCGAAGACGCGTGTTGGTATAAAGTCATGATACTAAAACGTACCAGAGTCTTAGTATCATGGTATAAAGTGAACCAAATAAGCGTACGGAGAGTTCTGTGTTGTTTATATAGGGGTGACTGAATAAATTTAAATTAATACTTTTCGTTTCGGTGGTGGTGTTAATCTGTTTGTGTAGTAAAAATAAAAACAAACAAAACAAAAGAATTGCATACCCTTAAAAAATTAAGGAACGTAAAACTAGATAAATAATGTTTATTAATTTAGCTCCCAAAATCTTTTGTCAATGTCGATGGTCGAACATCGAAAGATAATCATCGATATTGGCATCGATGTTTATGACCCCTAACATCGATGGCAAAACATCGAATATCAATAACAGAACATCGATGTTTTTTAAACATTTTAACATCGCCCAGCACTGCGCGCAGACGAGCATTAATATGGCGAGACGTCTTTGGGTCACGCGGCAGCCGAATCTTTCAATTTTAACTAACGATAACTTGAACACTATAAGTCGTAGAAAACTGCGTTTTTTTAAACTTCGTCGATGTTTTGGCTTTCCTTCGTATGCAGATGGTATGACCAAATTCTTTAAAACATAAAAGTTTCTCGCTTACTGAAAAAAGTGCTGCAATTAAAGTACCTACATGTTGAAGTTTCCCCAAGTTTTACAAAAAAACTAGAGTTTTCGAAAAAACAAAATTGACTCAGTAGCCTTCGCTCACATTTCTTCTATGGATTAAAAACTATATAACGTAATTATCTCAATTAGTTCCGAAGATATCGCGAGGTATGTGTAAAAATGTAAGAGACATTAATTTTGTCACATTTATGACATGTTTCGTCATAAAAAAAGTTTGACCTTCCAAAAAATGTTGTAATTGGCTATTTCAGATAGCCTAGACCCTAGCCAATCATTCTGTGAAGGTCCCATGTAGTTGTAAATTACAATTTTTTTTAACTCATTTTTGCCGGTTTTGCAGTCCACTATTCCTGGCCAGTAAAAAAGTATTGAAATTGCAAAAACAATCACCTTGCGAGACAGATCTTGACGTTATTTTTTCCGGGCTTTAAAATATTTCTCTTAGAAAAATATTTTGCATTTGACAAATCCGAGCAAACAGTTTACATATTTAAAACAGGGTGAACCAATTGTGAGCGAGGCAACTGCTGTGCAAAGGTATTTGTCGATTTTTTAAATATTTTATTTAGAATGACAAACAACGTTCCTTTTGTTTTGCTCCTATCGTCAACATACTGCCATGACAATAAGGCATGTACCGAAATAATCGATTATGATCCAAATATAATTACAAATTAATGTGCCTTCTTTTATGAATATAATATATACCACTTGAAACTTGCCAATTATAAAATCGGCAAATACCTACCTTTAAACAGAACAGTAGGTAAAGAAACAAAAACAAAGTTTGCCACTTTGTATAACTTTCCCACAATATGGTTGGATTTATTAAATATTTAACTATTCTTCTATAACCGTCATATTAAATTATAAAATTTAAGCAAAAATCTTAACATTTTAATTTTTTATAGTGTTCACCGTGTATATATTGAACGCAAAGGATATACTTTTTCGAGTAGGGTTAATGCCTACTTTGCATACAAAATTTCATCCTTTTCCGTCAACTAGTTTTTGAGCTGTCGGGCTAACAGATAGACCGACAGACAGGAAGACGGAAATGGACAACATACATTGTTGTCATCTAGGAACCCCAAAACGGTAACATCTGTCAAAATCTCGGAAGGTCTGTTGCGCCGTTAATAATTTCTTAGTTATTTTAGGTATATTATATTACCACTCGTTTTTTCAGTATTAACTGATTTCTAATAAAAAACAAACTTAGTATAGTCACCTTCCATTTAACTAGGCGGGTTATGAATTTATCACAGACAAACTAGTCTAGTGTTATTTTGCTCAAGTCCAGGTATAAAAAGGCATTATACAGATATCCGTAATATAAACGCGATAAGCTTATCGGTCATTCATGAATCAGAGAGAGAAGCACACATAAATTTTAGTGGATATGAAAATGTTTACATCAAGACTCCTGTATTACGTATCTGGTAAAATTTGATGAAAGGTTAACACATTTGTGACAAATGTGTCAGTTATTAAAAATATTGTGACATGGCAAATAAAAATCGGTTTGCCGGTTTTTTGCATCCCCAGGCAAAAGAAATGGTTCTTAATCTAATAGACTACTTTGAAAATGAACAGAAGAAGGCTACTGAAACCAGCGAGGTATCAAATCCCAGGTCCATTAAAGAGAAAGTCTCGGAAGCACTCAAACTAAGTTTAAGATCTATACAGAGAATTGTTCATGAAAGTAGTAGAAGTATACCAATGAAGAAAACGCAACGACGATCAAGGAAAAAGAAGACTGAGACTTTACAAGAATGTAAAAAAATGGATGTGAGGAATTTTATATACGACTTATATGCATCACAGATTAACATAACGCTTCCAGTTTTGAGAGATGCTTTGAAGGAACGAGGTATTTTAGAAATAGGACTCAGGTCATTGTCAGCGTTAACAAAAAATTTAGGATTTCGTTATAGAAAGGACTGCAACAGAAGATATTTGTGCGAACAACCAAGAATTGCAAGTCAGCGAGTCAAATTTTTAAAAAAATATGTTGAAAATTATGATTCGAAATTTAGAAAAGTTGTTTTTTTAGATGAAACTTGGGTATTTTCGAATGGGAGTGGGTCCAAATCATGGCAAGACGACTCGGTGAAGTCAGTGAAACGAAAAAGAGGTTGTGGTTCGGGAAAAAGATTTATTATAATAAATGCTGGCTCGTCTACTGGTTTTATAGAGGGAGCGAGTTTGATTTTCTCCTCTAAATCAAAGAGCGCTGACTACCACGACAATATGGATTGTGAGCTTTTTGAAAAGTGGACCACAGAAAAACTTATACCAAATTTGGATGAACCATCGTTAATTGTGCTAGACAATGCATCTTATCATTCTCGGGCAATAAAAAAACAACCAAATTCATCATGGAAAAAAAGCGACATCTTTCAGTGGTTGGTTCAGGAAGATCAGAATCCATCACCCGATTTATTAAAATCTGAACTTCTAATGAAAGCGAAAACTATTCAAAAACAAAAAATATATGCCGTCGACGAAATGTTGCGGGAACACGGTCATGAGGTTTTGCGGTTACCACCTTACCACTGCCAATTTAATGCCATAGAACTAATTTGGGCAGGCGCAAAATCGTTCTATGAAAAGAATGTTGGTAATGGTCTGAGTTCACAACAGGTAGAAGAAGTTTGGAAAAAATCCCTATCACAAATTACGGGGGACTACTGGAGGAAAGCAGTAGAGCACACGGAAAAAGTTATCCTGGACTGGTGGAACAGAGAAAAAATACTGGATGTCCAAGTGGAACCACTAATTATTTCGACTGCAGAAGATAGTGAAAGTACTGCAGATGAATTTGATGATTCTGAATTTGAACAATGTTAGAGCTATTTTTAATTATTTATTTTGTTTTCCTATTCACTGACCTTTTTTTTTAAATTCTGTAATATAGTTTTATTAGAATTAATGTTATATATCTATGTGTTATCCTATTTATTATATTTGAAACATACTAAAATTTGTTTTATTTATCTAATTTTCTATATTTAATTTATTTCTTCAATTTATTAATTAACCAAAATATTCAAAAGTCGTATTACACCCTCATGCAACAATACGAATGCACCTCTGAAACATTAATTTCGGAACGAGACATTTCAATGCCCGGTGGCCGTCAGTTTAATTATGCGTGTCAGTTTCAAATAAACTGTTAACCTATTATAATTAAATTTTATTAAACATCAGCTGTCCATGTACCGCCATATTGTTTTTTACTTTTAGAAATATTTTTGGGACCTCTGCTTCTGCTGATTGATTCGTAGATAATAAGCCGCCTAGTTAAGTGGAAGGCGACTTTATTTAATTTATTTGTAGGTGCTGGAACTTACTTTGCGCAAATTATATATACTTAGGTTAAGAAAAAACAGTAATCCAATAATTTTTTCTTTATTTCAAATTTAACTAACTATAAGTAAAGAACGCAGCCCAACTGTGTGTTTTTAAATAAAAATATTTCCCTACATGTATTTAAAAATATATTATCTCAGTTTCTTTTTATCCGATATATTAAGTTTATTATTTGATCGATCTAAAACACCCTTTAATGTTGTTTCTATTGCAACTACTTTATTGTAGATAAATAATAGTTTGCAGTGTTGTTGCTAACAAATTGAACTGCGTTCTTATAAGTAACTTTATGTTAATACAACTGATTCATTAAAAAACTGTAGTTTACTTTTAGTTTTATTCCGTTCCTACAGAGTAACCCTCGTAAAACAGCTCGGCCCGCTTACACATATCGCGTGCCCGTATCGCCCTCGTAATTTGGGATTTCCGTCTGCGACCTCGCAAGTCTTACAATTCGAGAAAATACATTCGGCTGCTGCCGGCGATGTTTTGATCTTAGAACATCACAGTGCCGCGCAGGAGTGACCCTTCTATGTGTTATATATTCGGTGACAATACATTTAACATAATATATTATATCTGTTTCAGTGATAACTATGATACAACTTTTATTAGGACCCACGCGAAGTACGTCCACTTATAAATAGCATTCAGCATTGCCCCAATGAAAAAACTACTAATGTTTTTCGTTTTAGTACATTAAAAAATAAAAGCTTGTAAAAAGTATTTTTTACATAAGATTTTATTTAATATACTGTATAAAATAGTGCTTGTATATTGTGGAAAAACAAAGAAACATTTTCACCTTAATATTTTTGTAAGTTTCTATTGTATCAAAATAAGATATTTTTTTATTTGTGTATGTATCCACTGAACCTACTTGGTGATGTAAAATATATATTAAAATCGTAAAAATTTTTTGTTTTATTTAGGTAACCGTTAAAACACTAATAAATTAGGAAATGTGTCGTAATAATATTGTCCTTCTAGATTGCGAAAATATAACACTGTGCGACGGCACCAGTCGGATGTTACACACGCACACTGTATGAAAAACAAAAGGCTAGTTATGAGTGAATGGTGTCGTCTCCTCTTGCTCAAGGTTAATAATTAGAACACAGAAAACTTTTTCTAGCGGTCGTCTCTGCATGTTCTGAACAAACCCGAGGGGTAAACAGGTGTGTATTTCTGGTGTACACATATGCGGATTTCTGTGGATGTGTCATGGATATCTGTGGATTTCTGCAGATGTCCTTGGAATTTTGAAGATGTTCGTGGAATTCTGCGGATGTCTGTGGATTTCTGTTGATGTCCGTAAATTTCTATGGATTTTCATGTATGTCGAAGTGGCAAATGCGCATGCTTTAATGTGCGAACGCGCCTCTTTTTTAAGGTTTGAACGCATCTATGCTCTGTCATCTGCGCAGTTTCGAGAGAGTTCATTTTTACGGAGCTATTGGCGACTCAAATTAAGGAAGCCAGCTGCAATCAGTTGATTTTTAGCGGGAAAGAAGGGCTCACTTAACGACGGAATTGACAAAGATGCCAACTAACACGATAATAAAGACAAAGATGAAACTAAAACATTCCCCTTTATAGTAGTTAGCAAATCGCCTAAAGACGACGCCACGTTCTTAATTTGAGTTGCCAATAGAGACCGATAATGATTCTGAGGAAGTACCATTGCAACTAGATCTGCAGCTAAAGCAAATTAATGATATTTACACACTAATAAAAAAACAATGTCTACTTCGTTTCCACCGAGGTTTCCACTTTTATATTTTTCGATTAATTAGTAGTAATATTTTAATTATTATTAATTAATTAATTAATTATTAAGTAATATTTTCGCTGTGTTTTTGTAAAAGATTAAATAAATAAATTATAATTAAAATTATCAGTGACTATTACTTTCCCCCACAACTTTTTTAAAAATAACACTGCTCAGCATAATTTTCGGGGGTAATACCATAAGAGCTCAGATTTAGTCGGATATTTTTTATGCTTGGTTTAGAATACTTACTTTCTGGAAATTTAACGAGAGCTGCTTCGACAAAATCACAAGAGCGAAGCTCGAGTGATTTTGTCGAACAGATCGAGTTAAATTGCCTGAAAGTAAGTATGAGAAAACAAGCAAAAAAATATCAGGCTCAAAATCTGAGCTCGAATGGTATTTGGTAAGACAATTCCATGAATAAAAGAGTTAAATCAACTGAACTCAAAATTTTATTTAAGAATACAACAGAAAAACAAAACACTAAATATTAATAACAAAATTATTTTCTAAAATGAACAATTATTGAAAATACAGTTACTGTAAATAATTTGCCCTTTTGCGGTTGACTCTATTACTGATGTAGTTTCAACTTCTCGTACAAATGTTTGTAATGTTGAATTTAAATGAGTGGTTGATGTTGGAAGCATGGTTGATTCAATATCCAAAGATTTACCTCAAAGGTTTGTTACAAGATTTTGATGATGATCATTGTTGAGTTGTAAATAAGGTTTTATGGAACTTGATGAGGAATGCCCAGTTATCTTAATTACCTCTTGTTCAGTAACACCCGCTTTAGCTAAATTTGACACTGTGCTGCAGCGATGGGAATGATTAGTAATTTTGTTGTTTTTGACGTCCAGACCAATTTTTTCAGCTGATATTTTTGTCCACTTAAGAATTTCGTTGATTCCTATAGGAACATTCTTGTACCAACCTTTTGAGGTATCATTTTTCCAAAATGGATTAGGTGTTAAAAAAAATCTAACAGTTGAAATATGATTTGGTCTGTGAGATAAAATTTTATAAAATAACCTTACTGGACAGATATCAGGGTTTTCTCTGTTTTTTATTAGCCATTTGCTATCGCAACACTTTTTTGAGCCACCTTGGCATGTTTTAGAAAACACTGTGTTGTATTCAATGCGGCCAGTTAACTCCCCATTATTAAATTTTTCTTCTTTAAAATAGTGCACCTTACAGTTTGCTGCTTCACCTCCACGCCAAGCCAGTTCGTATGCCACAACCAGCGACATATTGGCCACAACATGGAAAAATTTCTTCAAAAGGCCTATCAGAGTATTGTCATTCCATGCTAATACCATATTATCTATTTCACTTTTGGTTAATGCAACGGAACTTTCCCCACGCTTTGCCAAATCATTTTGCAACCTTTTTCGTTTAGAATTGCGAGCTTCACGGGCTTTTTTGAAGGCAGAGTCAGTGAAAGGATTAAAAATAACATTAAACTTTTCAAAATACAAATTTTGTAACATCTTTGCCGTAGAATTCCACATGGTCTTGACAACATACTCCTTATAATCTTCCCCATTTTTCTTTTTCATATTGTAACACCAATCCATCAGTATCTTTGCTAAATCTTCAATCGGTTGCTTTTTGTCTACATCAAAATTTCGCTCTTTGCAAAATATGCAACATTGGTTCCAAATTGATGATTGACTTTTCTTTGTATTTTTAGGAATGCAATTTTCTATTTCTCTTTCTATCTCTGCGTCGCAGGTATTTCCGAATCGGGACATGATAAAAACTGCTTCTGACAACGTAATCTTTCAATCTGACGTACCGGACGCTTTAACAAATAAGTCGCAATTGTTACCATGGTGATGTACCTAGTTGAAACTTATCCGATTTTTTTATCCAGTTGCATTTCTGTTTCTTCCTTTTTAGCCGATAGCAAACTAGGGTGCATAGACCGCCTAATCGCCCCCGAGGGGGCTCTATAAGGTCGGTAATATCATCATTGTCATGCCCTGAAAATTTCGTGTTGCTAGGCCATATATTAAGGAAGATATCACACTCCTTCGGACTGATGATGGAGAATAGACCGCCCTTCGTAACCGTATCGCTACATACATAAAAACGCCTACACGTAGAAACTATTTTTGCCAACGAAAAACTTTTCGGACACCCTGTATACATACATACAAACATAAACACATATTAATACAAATGTATTCGATTTGCGTGAAATCCGACCTAATAAAGTTTATCTAAGTAATAATAGGAATCCCATACCAAGACTTTTCGAACTCCCTGTATACATTCGAACTAACACCCACACGTTTAAATAGGAATATAGTCGATTTACTTAAAATCCGAATTAATTAGTTTTATTTCGGTACTATTAGAAGTATTTGCCAATATCAAGACTTTTCGAACAACCTGTATAGGTATATACAACACATATAAAAACAAATATAATCGATTTTGCATGAAATCCGGTTTAATTACATTTATCCTGGTACTACTAGGAGTATTTGCTCCTACAATGACTTTTTGGACAGCTTGTATACAGACATATACCTCCGTACACATAGAAATGCAAATGTATACGATTTGCTTTAAATCCGACAATTAAGTTTATATTTGTACAAATAGCAAAGGTATTTGTCCATACAAAGACTTTTCGGACACCCTGTACTATACATACATACAAACACAACAAACACGACACATAGTACACAACTATCCAAATCAATACATTACGGAAATAGCAAATTATTCAAACCATGGGAATCGATTTTTATAGATATATTTTTGAATGATTGACCGAATTATTCCCAGACATCAAATTTCAACTATCCAACTCAATACATTACGGAAATCGCAAATTATTCGTCGTCACGGCAACGGAAAATCAAAATTATTTTCACATAAAAAAGTAGCTTACTTCCTTCCCTTTCGATTGCCACTTCAGTCGTTTCAATCAGATATGCCGTGTGTGAGTTAGAAATTGTCAACTTTATCCTTAATCGTTGCTATGCCAACCATGGGAATCGATTTTTACAGATATATTTTTGAATGAGTGCCCGAATTCTTCCCAGACATCAAATTTCAACTATCCAACTCAATACATTACGGAAATAGCAAATTATTCGTCGTCACGGCAACGGAAAATCAAAATTATTTTCACATAACAAAGTAGCTTACTCCCTTCCCTTTCGATTGCCACCTCACTCGTTTCAATCAGATAAGCCGTGCGTGAGTTAGAAATTGTCAACTTTATCATTAATTGTTGCTATAGAAACCACGCGAATCAAAATTTACACATATAATTTTAAATGATTGACCGAATTCTTCCCATATATCAAATTTCCAATCTCCAACTCAATAAATACCGGGAATAGCAAATTGTTCGGCAACGAAATGTCAAAATTATTTTCACATAAAAAAGTAGCTTACTTCCTTGCCAATCGATTGCCACCTCACTCGTTTCAATCAGATCAGCCGTGCGTGAGTTAGAAATTGGCAACCTTATCCTTAATCGTTGCTATAGAAACCATGCGAATCACAATTTTACATATAGAATTTTGAATAATTGACCGAATTCTTCCCATATATCAACTTTCAACTGTCCAACTCAAAAATTAACGAAAATAGCTAGTTGTTCGTCGTCATGCCAACGAAATGTCGAAATTATTTTGAAATAAGAAAATTGCTTACTTCCTTCCCTTTCGATTGCCACCTCACTCGATTTAATCGAATAAGCCGTTCTCAAATAATAACAAACCTAAGCAAATTTTTAATCAGACCCGTCATTGTGATTTACCCCATATACTACCTAATGGGATAAAACCATTCTATGATGCCTTGCAGCGTCACCTATATATTGTTAAAAATGGTTCTGAATGCCCAATTCTTCAAGTTATATGTTCCGTAATCCACACGGGAAGGTCTATAGAGGCTTTGCCCTGTATTTTTCACGCCCAAAACAGTCCAGAAACCCTAAAATTCTCGCAAGAAAAACTGGCATTTTGGCGACATTTAGACCCTTCATATTATAATACATTTCTCCGTATAAACTGATTTTTAAATCCATTTGCAGGGTCTCAGAAAGATAAAAAAAATTGGTATTTAGTGCTTAAATCGTCCAATGAAATGCACCGTAATTACAAATATAAAGTCCATTCTGTCTTTTCCATGTATATTCCAAGCCGAAATGGGCCCAGGATCTTTCCAAAATCACTAAAAATATTGACATTTTTGCATAATTCTGACAGGTCATATTTTTTAATTTCGACGTAAAGATAGGCTGCTTCAACTGATTTTTTCTACGAATGTCAATAAAAACCTTTATTGTATGTTCAATAGTAATTTCGGAACATGGTGCATTGTGTTTGACACATTTTCATTGTGCTTCAATCACCATGGTGATTGAACTACAAAGTTCCCATTGTGCACGGGTATTTTTTACAAAGGTGGCGTTGACATCCAAAATCTTAATAATTTTTATTTGTGGAATGTCAGATTGACATTTTTTGACATCTTAAAAGGAAAAATATTACTAATCCTATTTTATGTAACAGTAACATTCGTAGAAAAATTATAGTGTAAAACTCGCATGGAATGACCATTTCCTACTCGTATGATTTGCAGCATTCGCCTGCGGCTCATGCTGCAAACGTCATACTCGTAGGAAATGCATGTCATTCCATGCACGTTGTACAATATACTATTCCAAGGCAGACTATTAATATATGCATTTTTTAAAATTTTTCCTGCACCGATGCTAAAAGAGCTTTTTATTTATAACTTTAACTCAAAAATATGTAATTTTAATTAGTGTGGAGTATTCTCAGATGATGTAGGAAGAAAATAAACCAAAAAAGAGCTGTTAAATAAGAGAAATAATACATAATAATGCCATTTAAAGATGAATTTTGATGGAAAAAAACAGAAAAAATGAGCTTTTACCCCCTAAATCCGGTCCTAGATCATCCATTCTGGGTTCATTTTAAAGCCTGATTATATCCCCAAGGGATAGCGTTGAAAAAGTTTGAAGAAATTAGATAGGAAAAGGTACAGAGTGATTCGAATGTAGAGATGTCATGAAAAAAAATGTTTAAAAAACGAAATTTAATTATCGATTGCTCCTTTCCTATTAAGAATGAAGGAACTAAAAAATACGTTTATAGCGTAGTTCGGTGAGGTCTTTCCGATAGGGTACATGGGATTTCGATTTGAATCCATTTTGACCCCCCAAAAAATTCAAAACCGTCAAAAATTTGCATGAAAATTCGTAATTTCCAGTTTTTCCCAAATTTTTCCAATTTCCAGTCGTTTTAGGTATAGGTAAATGTATTGCAAAAAGAAAGTATTTGAGATTCTTTAGTTTTATGTTCAAATCCGTTTTTCTGTCCGACGTTCCGGCGACCGAGTTATTTGGTGCCAAAGAGGGGCCTGCAAACTGCTTTTTTCGACCTAAAAAAATTCAAAAAAATTACTTCCCATTTTCCGAATACCGCCAGTTTCAATAGGGTTCGGAACATCCCGGTCCTCCACAACCTCCGAAAATTTAAATCGATTTAATTAAGTTTTGCGACCTGTATCGTGTATCATACGAATTCGCGGACATTTCGACTTTGACGTGTTATATCTCCGAAACGTGACACCCTGTATAGCTGAATTTTTTACCGAAGCTAGACGCACTATCCCTCTATTAACCCAGAAAATTCGATTGCTCCCCCTCTAACCGTTTTCGAGAAAAAAATTGAGAATGCGAAAATACCGGATTCTACGACAACCAACGAACATAAGCACTCACAGCTAGGTATATAGACCGCTGTTGGCGGTCTATAACTACGATACGTGCTTCTACTGTTCTATCAGCGTTAGTTGTTGACGGTTTTGTTCAGACTCACCTACGCGTAGATTCCAAGCTCCAAGTAATTTTTGGCGAGATGGAATGCTATAGCGCATTTTAAGTATATTCCGACAGTGGCGGATATACTTCGGGAAATGTTTTATCTCTACGTGCTAAAAATTGCGTCTAGACTGGAAAAAAATACTATAAAAATCTAAAAAATCACTAATAACATGCAAATATTGAATATCGGGATATTTTCAGGATTTATGACTTTACTTTGCCTTTCGGTACTGCTACTACTACATCTCGTAAGATACTTTTGGAGTTGAGTAAAAAATAAACAGGATTATGACGATTATAAGACTTATTTTGTTTCTTCAATCTTCAATAATTCCTTTTTTTACCGTTTTAGAAATACAATCACAAAAATACTAGTACCTACCAGAGACTATATTATAGTCTGCTAATACTTGTTTAAAATTTAGATTTAGTCGAAAATTAGTTCATAATTCAACAGATCCTGCATAAACCTCTTGTACTATCCAAATTTCTCTTCTACTATCCAAATTAAAGGAAAATGTCCAAAATCGAAATATTATTTTTTTAACGGTACTGCACATTTAACACATTTAACAGTGGTAATTTCAGACAAGGTGGCCCACCGAAAACTTTACACCCAAGTTTATTTTCTTTTAAATAAATAAATCCAGAAACGCTTGGACCCGTACAGTTTAGTTTTCAGAGGGACATATTTTTTTGGTATTTTCACCCCCCCCCCCCCTGGCTTGAACCTCTAAGCCTACCTTATTTTAAAGGGAATCGAATTGCCTTTCCAACGGGACATTGCTCGTTGCAATCGGGTGAGTAGTTTTCGAGATGTTAAAGAAATTTAGATTGAAATATAAAAAAAATGCTAAATTCTCATAAACGTGGCAATACTTTAACAATAGGTCTTTAGACGTCCACTTGTTCTGTCAAAAAAAGGGCTATCATTAGTTTGTTGTTGATATCGGTTAAGTTCATAGTAAAACTAATAATTTTGTTTGATATTTCGTTTCGTTCCATTACGTATTAAAATGAAGAAAGAGGTGAAATTTCTTCACTTTTCTTTAGAAATAACGATTGTTCTAGAGCTGCCGCGTTATCTTATAATGAATTACACCCAAATGGACACCTGTCTCATACTTTCGTGCGGGAATTAGTGGCAAAATTTCGTAAAACAGGATCAGTGCTAAACAAAAAAAGAAATATTGAAAATCTTGTAAGAAATGAAGCTGTAGAACTTGAAGTTCGGCCAGAAAATCTAATTTTTCAGCAAGATGGGGCACCCTCACACTATGTATTTCCTGTAAGGCAGTATCTGGATGACTATTTGTCAGGAAGATGGATTGGGACAAGGGGTCCTATTGAATGGCCTGCAAGATCTCCTGATCTATCGCCACTGAACTTTTTCTTGTGGGGACATTTAAAAACAAACATTGATGCAACCCAGCCCAATTCTTTAGAAGACTTGCGACAACTAATAATGTACGAGTGCCGACAAATAACTCCCGAAATGCTTCATAATGTTCACGAACATTTTTAATGGTGCCTTTAATTGCATGGAGGTTTGGATTTGACATTTTCAGCAGTTACTTGATTGAAACAACTGGTAAGAAATTTCGTTACTTTCAAATTTTAATTTTTTAAGGTCTCATTTCTCAGAAACTACTCACCCGATTTCAATGAGCAAAGTCCCGTTGGAAAGGCAATTCAATTCCCTTTAAAATAAGGTTGCCCTCGACCCCCCTTCTCATTTAAGATTTTAAGGGTGAAAGCGACCCCGGCTTAGGGGTTCAAGCACGGCGGGTAAAAATACTAAAAAAATATGTCCCCCTGAAAACTAAAGTATACGGGTCTGGCGTCCGAGCGTTGTTTGATTTATTTATTTAAACGAAAATAAACCTGGGTGAAAAGTTTTCGGTGGGTCACCCTGCATGAGACTTAATCTGAAAATATAAAGCGCCATGTGCCCTGTTTAACTATCAGATAAGATATCATTAAAATAATACAGAAAAAAATCCATCAACCACACAATTTACAAATTAGCCAAAATTTAAAAAAATAATTATTTTAATATATTTATATGGTATATTAGCGATAATAATTTAGGAAAAGAAGTACACATACCTACAAGTCGAACCTGCATATATTTTGGTACAAGGTTGGCCTTGCCAAGTAACTTTCACTTTATTTATATATTTTAGTTTTAGATATTAGATTTAAATTTAAAATTTCTGATGAAATCGACTACGCAATTATAACAAGGTATGTACATACATAACGAGGTTCACGGATTTTTCACACCAAAAGGTGGAGACTAATATAGAAGAACATAATATATGTATGTATTTCCTAGATTTGTAAAGTCTAGGGGGATACATCTTTAAAGTCAACAATAATATTAGAAAACATCAAAAACACTTTAAAAAAATGCAGGAAATGATTTTTATTTAGCACTAAATGTCGAGTAAAGGTATTTAATTTTAGGAAAACGGCTCTTTCAAATTTGCAAAAAGTCTGATAGTATGGGTTCATTATAATAAATTGCAATAATAACTAGAAAATGAGTTAACAATTTTGGTAGACCACTAAGTTTTGCATAAAGGCGATGACTATATTATAACAAATCCCTTGCAAAATCACAAAAAGTTAACGGTAAGGGAATCCTTATCATAATAGTCTAGCGACTATTTTTCCATCCCAAGAAGTACTATTCAAGGGCACGAAGTCATAAAGATGGGTCTCAATATTTAATTTGTTACCTTAAAAATTAAAATCACTAAACAAAATTAAAAAATTCCCTCACTGTTTGGACCTACAAGATTAGGCCACCTTTTCTAACTGTATTACGAGGGTGTTAGTCATCTATATGCGACAAAAATCCAAATGGTGGATTCAATATCAAGTATCTTTTAAACTGTTTTAAGTGGGGAATCATGTCGCATCAGATTTTACATCTACTTATATCAGTACTTGTGGCCACTAACGCCATCGACTGTCGATGAAGAACAACCTTGACCATCATACTTTTCTACTTCTGGTAAATGATACAAAGGAATGATTCAATAACTAGAGAGTCAATATCGGTGTGGAATGTTTCAAATAAACAATATCATGATCAAAACTTAATTGGTCAGCTGGAAGGACTAAATCCACAAACCTGAGCAAACTGTACTAAGTTTTATGAATTAGAGGGAAAATTGTGTTGGTGACGTAGACCACCATATAAAAACAGTGTCAATTGCTGACATTGTAGAGGCATTTTCATTTTCATATTGAAAGAAGCCTTATACCATGATACCTCTGGCAGTAAACAAAAGTAACAAGTTAATAAATAACATTATTCCTTACATTAGTGTCAGTGAGTAGCACTAGGAAAAATAAATGTTAACATCTTTCTGTTACATAACGCAACTGACTGATCCTGATCATATCAGGCAGGGCCGGCGCTAGCATGAATCGGTGAGGCGACCGCATCAGGCGCCATGCTAGGGGGGCGCCAAAAATCAAAAACTAAATGCCATAAAAACAAAATAAAAAATAACAGTAAGAAATTTATTTTAAAGATATTTTATTTAAAAAAATATAAGTAGTTTATTCAATAAAAATATATTTTTTATTTTCTTGGGAAGATAATTAAGGCAAAATGTCCATTTATTGCTTATTAAGTTTGTAAACTTGGCAAATGCGTCCTTCTCGAAATGTTCTAATCAAGAAGTTGTTTTAATCAGACATGCAAAACAATAGACAAGGAAGATAAAACCATTATTTATTTGACGAATCAATATTTTAAGAGGTAAGCAGCACAATATATTATATGATTACATAAGTTTGAATTAAAGGACGTTTCAAAATCAGCAAATCTTTTCGTAGTAATTTCACCGAATCATAACCACATTAATCTGCTTACGGACCCACAGACCAACGCGAATTCGCTGTCGCAGCGGCTGTGATTTTTTTATCATTGACGCTGACAATGATAAAAAAAATCACAGCTGGGGCGACAGCGAATTTGCGTTGGTCTGCGGGATCCTTTAATGTCGCCCCTCGTGTTGTCGCTGTGGTCTAGGTTGCCATGATGTGCATCTTTTCCCATTTTTTGTTTCTTCTTCATATTTAGGGGTAAACGCTATTCTTTCAAGCGAGCCTGAAATTATAGGCGAGCGGGACACCCCCAAAAAGTAGCTTAGAAATAGCAGTATGTGACCACGGCGTCCTAGTCGCTAAAGACAGTTTTACTTTATGTTTTCGAGGTCGCTGAACACGAATCCAAAGTTTTTTTTTTTGATTAAAATGGGGACACATTGAAAAAAATGGCAATTTAGTGCTAAATGAGGAAAATGAAATTTTCATACTTTTTAATATTCAACAATATCTCAAACAATTATTCATATTTATTTTTTAAATTTTAACCACTTATTCTTTAAGGTATTACCTAGAAAACAAGCCCCATTCGAAGGTCTCAAAGCAATTATTGACTGAGTGGCAAATTTTCAAAGTTGTGATATCAGGTTTTATGAGTCCTCACATACTATCGCAAAAGTTGAGTGACAAAGTTTCGAATTTCGAGTAAATAGCTACATAGTATTAAAATATAGTATATAAGGAAGTTTTCTGTAAAATTTGAGCGCTTTGCAGTCAATAGAAAAAAAGATATACGATTTCAAAGCTGAGAGCTGAGTACGGGCGCGTGCGTTTGGCGCGCAGTGATAATCGCGGCAGGCGTATACAGGCGTTTGAATGATTTTACCTAGCTCGATTGCTTACAATATCGCTTTTTTTTTAGATATTTTTATTTGTGTTAGTGAAAAAAATTTCGGTCCTTACTGATCTGAGAAGATATATACCTATACATATTTTAGCCCAAAAACTAGGAAATCATTTATGTTCATCTTTCTTAGCTGCACATGCTTTGACCGGCTGTGATACAAATTCATCATTATTTTATATTGGTAAAAAGACTGTTTATGCCACTCTAAAAAAAGGTCAAATGAAGAATTGCTTAATTTAGCTAAAAAAAAAGATTTATCTATAGATATTGTCCAATAAATCGTTAGCTTATTCGTATCGTATTTGTATGATCCCCCCAAAAAATCAAAAGCTATTCGCACTGACATCAATTCCTTACGCTATAATTTAGCCATCGAAAAAAATCTAAACCTCTCAAAACTTCCTCCGTCAAAACCAGCTATGCTAAAGCATATTCTAAGAGCTCTTTGGCAAATCAACGAATGGAGGCAAGCGACAAAATCTATAATTGCTTCTGAAGATGTGACAAAGTTTGGATGGTTGGTAGAAGACGACAAATTGCAGTTCGATTATTATGATGGACCCACTACCATAGAAACACTACAAAAATATTTTTGTTCCTGTAATGGTAAAAATGCTTATGCAACTGCGATTTGCCCTTGTATAGTATCTAACTTAAGATGCTGTGATGTTTGTAACTGTAGTGATTCATGTGTCAATGTAGATCAAATAAACGAATAATTTCAAATTTGTTTCAGTGATTTCCATTTAATTAGGAGTTGTACTTACCTTGTTTATTTCGAATATTTATAAAAAATATAGAAAAGATTTTTTTCCTCGGTATAGTCACCGAAACGACATAATATAGAAAAATATATAAAGGTACAACACTTAGAGAGTTCATTTGGCCTCTAACATAAATATGAGGTAGCCGAAACACGTGTCCGGAGAGAAAAACCAGCCGCGTTTGCAAAGATTGCTAAATTTATGTTAGAGGCCAAATGAACTCTCTAAGTGTTGTACCTTTATATATTTTTCTACTTTATAAAAAAATGTTTTTACGTTAACACAAATAAAAAGATCTACAAAAATCGATATAGTAAGCAATGGAGCTAGGTAAAATCATTCAAACGCCTGTAGACGTCTGCCGCGATAATCACTGCGCGTCAAACGCGCGCGCCAGCGTACTCAGCTCTCAGCTTTGAAATCGTATATATTTTCTTCTATTGAATATAAAGCGCTTAAATTTTACAAAAAACTTCCTTATATACTATATTTTAATTTTTAATACTATATAGCTATTTACTCGAAATTCGAAACTTCGTCCCGCAACTTTTGCGATAGTATGTGAGGACTCATAAAACCTGATAGCACAACTTTGAAAATTCGCCACTCAGCCAATAATTGCTTTGAGAACTTCGGATGGAGCTTGTTTTCTAGGTAATACCTTCAAGAATAAGTGGTTAAAATTTAAAAAAGAAATATGAATAATTGTCTGAGATATAGCGAGTTGAATATTAAAGAGTATGAAAATTTTATTTTCCTCATTTAGCACTAAATTGCCATTTTGTTCATTGTTCCCCCACTTTAATCAAAAAAATAACTTTGGATTCGGGTTCAGCGACCTCGAAAACATAAAGTGAAACTATTTTTAGCGACTAGGACGACCGTGGTCACTAGTCATTTTAGGGGTGAGTCCCGCTCGGCTGTTATGTTTCAAGAGCAACGGAGAACGGAATTCCCAGTAATTTGCGTTTAAAGAATCAAAAAACGAGTTTGCAAAAAGCAACCATTGGCCAATACGGCTTGATTGAATATTTTAGTGTTTGTTAGTTATTGTTACTAAAAAAGGTAAATTTTAGTAAAAATTCTCTAACTCGAATATGTCACACAATAATATTTAGTGGCATCTCTATCTATAATTTTTTACTTTACATTTAGATATTTTTTCTGCGAAGAAACGAATAAGAAAAATATATGTTATTTAAAAATAATAAAGCATTTTCTTTGGTCCATGAGCAGTGAGGCCGCTAAAATATTTGTTCGCCTCACTAAAAGTAAATGCCAGCGCCGGCCCTGATATCAGGAGCTAATCAAGGTTGTATTTGTAGCATTTTGTATATTATTATATCTACAACCTACGATACGATTATTATGTATATTCGTCGTCCACAACTCGCTAACACTAAATTAGGTCAATGCATTTTAAAAAATTCAATGTACTAATAATGCCGCCTCAAAAATCTTAATATAACTTTTTAAACTACAGACATTAAAACAAATAGCTTTTCAAGACATTAATAAGAATGTACGCCTTAGCAAACAACTAATTAAAAATGCAAAATCTATTGTTTCCAAGTATGCGTACATTTTACGTAAGTATCACCTATAAGTAAACAAATAAAGTATTTTCTTGACAATAGTATGTTTAAATGTGATCTAGTTTCCTTGGAAAGTTTTTTTTCGTTACACCCTTTTAATGTTGTTTTTAAATAAAGAGACAAGCGCAACCAATATTGAACGATTTAAAAGTTAACCTGTTTAGCTTTTATTCTATTAAGAAGAAAACGGTATACATTGCTAAATGTCTTGATACAAGTTATTTCTGTGTTGTTTATGTTGTTTGTACCAGATGATGGACTTTAATGAGTTGCTATGTTTCTTGTATTTACATTTTAATTTTGCAGGAATATCTAATTTTATATTTATATGTTATGTAAAATATTATAAGACGCATAGGCATGCCTTTTAAGCCCATCCATAGAATGAAAAATGACTAACTAAAGAAAATGGTGCCTTAGAACAAAGTTTACGTCGGTAAATTTTGCTTGGAGAAGCCTCAAGTTGATCTATGAAAAACCACGATTATTTTAAAACTTCTTACATCTGTTCCTATGCAGCGAGGATACTCGAAGGCTGTTTGATTTTAATGCAATGAAGGAATTTATAATTTTTTACCATATTTTCTTGAATTCTAGTCAAAGTTTGAAGATAAAATCCTTGTAGGAAAAACCAAAAATCACTAAATATTTCACTATACACGTATATTCTGACCTGCCTTGAGCGTACACACACAAAATTATCATTTAGATCCATCAGTGAATCAGACGACGCCACATGAAGCGACGCCGACGTTGCCACTCTCACTCTAAATTTCGCCACCATGCAATGGAAATAAATTACTACAAATTTATTATGACAAGAAATAATGATAAATCTTATTAATCCGTAGTTATAAGCTTTAGCCTGTGGTATTTAGAATTGCAGATATTAACGTTATTGCGGTATTTTAGTATAGTTTATCAGTCTGAAAATATGCCACATAACAGAACGCCTGGCAACAGCCATTCTCAAGAAGTGTGTGGGGACTACATAGTTAGCTGGGTTGTAAATAACTTGGGAATTCATGATTGCTCTGAAATGTAAATAATGGTATCTCGCCCTTGTGTCCAAATCAATGGTAGTGCTGTATGTACTGCGAATCAGAAATGTATGCTATTCTGCTGGGTTGTTACCTCTAGTGGCGAATGCGAACAGATCTGGGAACTTTAACATAGATTCCAGCAGGGCAGCAACGCACTGATTTCGGATATTCTTACGAATTACGATCGAGGTGCAAGGATGTCCTTGTCAAGAAATAATTATATTATAGAATGGTACAGTACGTGCTCAAGGAGGCATTTTAAATTAATTATAACAATTTACTGTCTGCACATTGACAACCATTATTACGCTCGAGCAATATTACAGTAGTGAATGACTTTATCGGATATCGTCACGTTGTCGAGGCTGGAGAAAGAAGCCAATGCGAAGCTTCTGCCGGCGCCATATCTGTACCATTCACGCGCAGGGGTTCGAGGTAACAAGAAGGCGAACCCTCTGAGTAAGGTTTCAGCCCATTTCCGCCGTTTCAAGAGCACTTGGCTCTAGTGAATTGAAAGACACATGCATAGTTCGAAAAAATGCCGGAGGAAGACTCCAGGAATGAAGCAACCTAATGGATGTGAACGCGCCCTTCAGTAAAAAAGGTCCTATTGACAAGCCATTATCACCTTTCGTGGAAACCTCGGTAGAGTGGGGTTAGTGATGATTCCGAATGCAGATGATGCCTAGAGGAGAATAAACTTGTCTCCCATTTCTAAGCAAAAGTGCCGTACTCCACGTAGCTAAGGAGAATTTATTTAGAAATATCAGGTGGCGTTGGCGTCCAAGGAAATTAAGTAGGTTCATCCACCAAAGCTACCGATCTAGGGTAAACCCTAATAAGATTTCATTCATTACTTTCACGCTATCAATAAAATTCGGCCATCAAAAATGCAAAAATTATTTTTTATCGATCCACATAATAGACTTTATAGTCTTTGTTTAAAATTGGTACAGCAAAACCTGGCATTCCCGTGACAAAGAGAGATACGTTAAAAAAGTGGGTAGTTTTAAGTTAACTAGGAGATAGAGCATCCGCGGATGACTTCATTATGGTGGAAGTTGAACTTCGAAAAAACTATTAAATGCCGCGGGGCTTTACATGTCCTTGGCAGTTTGCGCCTTAAGAACAAATTGCATACATCATTTACCCAGGCGGAAGGTGGATTTTAACCTCTGAGGGAAGAGAACCAACATGGAACAACATTAATTACATAAATTATGAGAAATCTATGGTGAGCAGGACGGCTCTCCCGGACCTTCATTTGAAAGACGCCTAAGCCAAAGGCAATTTACGTTCGACGCCAGATTTGATTGTTCCTCCTCTTTCCATGTTCCAGGAGAACCCGAGAAGAGCTTTTGCAACGTAGTGCTCGCAGTGGCGGCTGGTGAAATTTCGAAGTTGTATATCTCTGTTCCTACTTACAGGACCCGAACCAAATTTAGGGGTTCTAATAGTGAGCCCACTGGGAATGTTTTGGTAAAGAAAAAAATAATTTTGTAATTTAAAAAAACTTGAATTTTTGGGGTGCCCTCCTAAGAAAAAAATGAACCCGTCTAGGTATTTTATTTATTATTTTTTCTAAACAAATTTTACATCATTTGGTCGACGGTTTTCAAGTTTTGAGAGAAAAAAATATGTTAGTAGAAAGTTATAGTCATTTGAATTTTTTAAGCCTAAAATAAAATTTTTAAAAAAATCAAATGACTATAACTTTCTACTAACACATTTTTTTCTTCCAAAATTTAAAAACTGTCGACAAAATGATGTAAAATTTGTTTAAAAATAATAATAAATAAAATACCTAGACGTGTTCACTTTTTTCTTAGGAGGGACACACCAAAAATTCAACTTTTTTTCGCAAATCACAAAATGTTTTTTTTTCTTTACCAAAACATTCCCAGTGGGCTCACTATTAAAACCCCTAAATTTGGTACTGGTCCTGTAAGCAGGAACAGAGATATACAACTTCGAAATTTCACCAGCCCCCACTGAGGGCTCGAGAGCGGTACTCACTAAGGGGGAACTGAGCGACATGGTCTAAGCATTGAGGGTTAGCGCAATCACTACTTTTTTCACTTGTCTGATTTCTTCTCAAAGACCGCATGGAGTGGTAAACCAGCACCAATGACCATCCACTTCTTCATATAGCGTTGATTCCAAAGATGCTGGTAGGTGTTGCGGATTAACGACCTGGATCACCCTGTAGCCCGGATCTCACATCGATTTTTCTTAACTAATGGAGGAACATTTGAAGCGGAGAACCACAACAGGCTTTTTTAGAGGATTTATCGTCTACTACACAAGAAAACTATTTGTTAATGGCCTAGGCCCAGAGGCATTAGATATTAGCCGTTTTCTTTTATATTCTTACAACCCACGAAGACCGCAAGCCTAAGTACTAAGGTACCGTGGATTGTATATCACGCAACCGACTCACACACCCAGAGTTAGAAACATCCCTAAGTATTTCACCAGCCCTTTTAAGAGGGTGTGTGGGATGGTACCTCCTCGGTCGAGGAAGAATTCCTCTACCACCTTCCAATTGTTGTGAAAAATATTAATGTACGAGTTTGTATGTTCCGTTTAGGCTGAAAATACGAGTACACAGACCGTGCGACGTTTGTATATTATGTTATTTTTCGCATCTAGCAAAAAACATATCCAAGCATAGAAATAAAAACTGGCCCGTTTGTTTATACAGAAATTAAAACGTACATGTATATCGAAAAAAAGAAAGATCAAATAATATTCGGTACAAAAATAGTTTTAAAATATTTCATAATAATGGGTTAACTTTAAACTGGATTAATCCGGCATTTATTTTTTTAATATATGGCGTGTTAATTTTTTCAATTCAGAACCTGCAGGTTTTTCTACAATTTACCATAACACCGAAAACAAAATCATTCTTAACACCTCTTAATATGTCGCTCCCAAGACAAGAAATAAAATTGACACGTGATACGATAGCAGGATATCTGTTTAAAAAAAGTTTGTACTTTATAAAAATTACAACACGAAAATTAGCGGTTCGTAAGAAAATCGCAACGGGGAGTGATGGAAAATATTATGAGCGCGTTATGTATTAGGCATAGACTAAATAATACCTAGACGAGCACTGCCGTGCAATGAAAAGCGGGTCTCCCTTGAGACATTTGGTGGGTTTACTGGTTTATGGTTTAAAAGTTTGTATGTCTACCATTATATAAAGATGTATAGGTACTATGTATCTACATGTATATATAATGGTGGTCAATCAAACTTTTCAACCATAAACCCACCAAATGGTGGATTGGTGGTGGAAGGTGGTAGAGGATTTCTTCCTCGACCGAGGTGGTACCACCCCACACATCCTCTTAAAGGGCTGGTGAAGTCCCTACGGATGTTTCCAGCTCTGGATGTGTGAGTCGGATTTCCCCAGTACACCCACGGTACATAGTACTTAGACTTCGGTCTTCGTGGGCTGTCAGAACATAAAAAAAATGTCTCAAGGGAGACCGGTTTTTCGGTGTATTCGAGTGTCAGTCTATATTCTTAGTCTCTGGTATTAGGTCACGTCTTCTGTTACGATTGTAGAATATAGAATAGCCATTATATTTACATTATGTCTTAACGCAATGTAGAACTTTGAACCTGTAATAGGCACATTATTACACGAATATATTTAAAAATAATGCTACCATTACAGACTGTAAAACGTAGGTACATTTGGTGATCGGTGGATGGCGTAACTCGTGGCATTTCGGTCTAAAATGACTTTGCGTTCCAAAAATATAACTATGCGAAGTTTGGATGATCCGAAGCAGTTGCCGTTTATGCAGAGAGCATTAACAAAGGAAAGAAGCTAATATGGTCTCCTGCAGTGGCACTCTGTATGAAAAATAGCGATAGCGATCAGGCTCTCTTCGAAACATACCGAACGGTGATACACAGTAAGAATTTGCAAAGACAGCCCGATCGCTATCGCTATTTTTCATACAAAGTGCCACTCTTGGTGTCATTATTGACATGGTCTGGCCCATGGATTTATTAAGAAAGGATTCGATGTCCGTATACTGTGAGCGTATCGAACGTGAAGAATTATATTTGTTGTTTATTATGAAAACATTCCCCCAGGAGATTAGTTTACGAACTACGTAATTGAATCAAGAATGGTAGTAGAAAGAGATAAAATAGCATTGGAGTGTTGGAGCTCAGAAGTGTTGCTGTATGTGCTGGTTGCTTAGGAAAACGGCTGAACCTCGGTCTGAACACTCGGTTACACGTACGTCTTTGTCTAATGAACTAGGAAAGAAAAAGTGCGAAAAATGACTTGGAGCGACTTTAAATAAACACCTTTAGAAATAACATAACCTATAAATAATAAAACCTTTTTAACTTAAATTTATTATTATTTAGCAGAAAAATAAAATATTTTAGGGCTTTTATTACTTTTAGTAAATCTTGTGATGCTTCTAACGTATTTTTTGTACAAAAATACAAGGTAAAATAAGGTGTGGCCAATGTTTACAAATTGTGTTTACAGTGCCGTTTAGAATGGTTTGTTTTGGCTTCAAAGAATGTTAAATCATCCCGTATCCATTCTTAATAAATCCATGGTCTGGCCCCCTAATCACAGAATTGTGTTTAGTTTTATGTTATGAGTACCTATGTTACATTTAGGTTTCTTTGAAGTTCTTAGATATACCTATTACATGTTAAAATAATTAAGAACAAGCTACGTAATTTTAAATAATCCAAAGTTATTAATGCTTTATTCAATTAATGCTGTAGGTACTGAAATTCTTTGGCCGGCAGAATATCCAAAAATTATTAATAGATCTGTTGACGATAAACTACATTTCTAGCACCGTAACTGTCATTGACTTGCCAAGCAAACAATAATTATTCTTGTATGGTTTCTTTAGGAGTCCACTGTCCAGGGTCATCAGATAGTTGTTACTAGTTGCTCAAGCTGCTGTGCAGTATGCGATTAAGATAATTACGGCTGATACTAAATTTAAAAACGTATTTAATAAATTCATAAAGCAAGTTGGTTATTGCAAAATCTGTTTACTACTTAAGTTAAACCAGTTCTATGGTGGGAGCTTTTTTTAAGTGAAAAAATGGGTATCTATTTTTTAATAATATGTGGAAATTATTCTACTGAGGACATTAACATAACTAAGCGAATGAATTATGCAGGTTTACAATCGTTAGTTCTGAGATGTTTTGTTGATAAATTAATTAATAAAATCAAATATTTCATAAGTATTTCAAGAAACTTTTAATCGCTAAAAATTTACTATCGTAAAATTGTGATAACAAAACTGTCATGGATAAAAATAAGTGCTTTATTATCCGTGGTCAAATAAACTGTATATGCAGCTTAATAGTTCAGTAGTTTAATTTACTTCAAAATAATTACTTATTCAGCACCAAACTGTTTAGAAAATAAGCATATTTTCTTTGTGTGCATTTCTAATCACCAATAGAAGCAATCTAACATTGAAACTTTGAAACAGTCTTTGAATGGTGTCGGCCAGCGCCGGTTTAACCATTAGGCGCACTAGGCGGCCGCCTAGGGCCCGCGATCAAAGGGGCCCGGAATAATCGAGAAAAAAGAAAAATTGGCAATCTCTTATCACACCAAAGGCCTTACAATAGCAATATTGGCAACGCTGCTGTCTGGCGGATGCGCTTTATTTTCAACGTAGGGATTACCTATTTTATTAAAATATTACATGTTTTGACTTTCTTATGCCTAAGTCTAAGTATTTGTAGTTATCAGAAAGTAAGAAAAAGAAATGTATACTTTTCGACTTATTATATCTGTTTAACTAGTTTTGCTGAATAAAAATAATTATGTTGTGTTATATGATTTACTTTATTTTTGATCTAACACATAGGTACACGGTACACGAAAACCCGGCTATTGAAAATTACCTGGTCCTCTATTCCAAAAATTTTACGCTTGCGATGCTACTTTTATTGCCCTGTCCACATATTTTTCTA
This sequence comes from Philopedon plagiatum, assembly GCA_963971165.1. NCBI lineage: Eukaryota > Metazoa > Arthropoda > Insecta > Coleoptera > Curculionidae > Philopedon > Philopedon plagiatum. The sequence goes on from OZ020194.1 coordinate 33,454,471, forward strand.
CGGATCGGCTAATTTGAATTCATTTTCACCAGCCCTGACTACACCGTCTGGGGCTGGGGCCCGGCAGGGCCCTACCGCCTAGGGCCCGATAGGGCCTAAAACCGGCGCTGGTGTCGGCCTTTAGGTGATGGGAACCCATTATACACAAAGTGATAGATAATTTTAGGCAAATTTCCACTTTTATTTAATACTTTATAACATGACGTGTTTCGCTACACTATACCTTCATCGGATGTTTGTTACAGGTTACAGTTACAGTTTGTAACAAATATACGATGAAGCTATGGTGTAGCGGAACGCGTCATGCTATAAAGTATTAAATAAAAGTGGAAATTTGGCTAAAATTGTCTATCACTATGTGTATTGAAACAGTCATTTGTAAAATTACAAGTAGGTATGTATGTGTAGGTATTTTACCACCTATAATAGTATTTAATGAATAATAATATTTATAAACTATTGTGATGAGACTCGTCTTTTTTCTTAAGGTTTTGGGTGTATGCATGGGTGTTGAAATAAAGTTTAGTCAGTGTAGCCTTAGTTGTAATCACATAAATACCGAGTAGGTGTTTACAATTAAACAAAATTCTTCATTTCGGCAGAAATTGCCGAAAAAGTAGGGTTAGCGTGAAATAACACCAGATCACTGGGTTGAAACTAGTGTTGTAAATATCCGTATTCATTAGATATCCGAATCATACGGAATCGGAATCAGCTAATATCCGTATCCATTATCCGAATTCGAATCCATTTCTTGACCCGCGCGAAAGCGGTTACAGATCATGTATACGTATGCATGCACTCGGATGCAACAGACTAAAACATTTTCTATCCGGATACACGGCTAGGTAGGTCGATGCGGTATCGGTATCATACCAGTCGAAGTCGAAGTTTAGGGATAAGAAGGCACCGCGTCGCGCCGTTCTCGTTTGAATTCGGTTCGGGTGAGGCGGGACTAGTTTAACCAATGGGTCTCATCTCATATGATACCCGTTACCCCGATAACTATGCCATCTTTTTTTAGGAAATGTCATTAGAAAGAGAAAGCATAATATCAAATATGCCAAATCGCAGACCGTGTTGTTCGCTTACACTCGATTCCGATTGCGTTTTCTCTTTGCACTTTGCATTTGTAACCACCCGATGCGAATTTATTTTGATTCCGAATCCGTATTCAAGTTCTCGGCCGGTTCCGGATAATCCGGATTCTTTTAATATTCGGATCCAACGGATTTTTGGATACGTATCCTTACATCACTAGTTGAAACCCACGATATGGGCGTGGGGGGGTAGTTAGCCGACCGACGGGCAACACGACCTTGCAATTGCAAAGTCTCGTGAGCCATAATTAGTTTTTGTTCATGAGATGGTGAGCTCCCCTCAAGACTTGAGCCTCGGATATTTTTTCGTAAAAGAAATGTGTTGAAGAAGCAATGTTCAAGCTTATTTGTTTATTTAATTATTTATTACCTATAGTTTTTAACGGGTATAAAACTTGTCAATTTTGAATTCAGTCAAATAAAAATAATTTCAAAGTCAGAATTTCATGTTTAATTTGTATGAATATATGGAAAATTGAACAGGTTATGGGCCCAGAATAACGCCGTATCATAAACATTGTCTTCAGTCCAAAAAAAAAAAATAGAAAAGTACGTGAACTTACAGAAATATTTAAGAAAATTGAAATTAAATTTGAAAAATTACAGGGTAAATCAAACTTTCATTGTTGGAAAACATTGGTTTTTGCATATCTGGATCTCCATAATATGTACACTATCGTAACAGGAATGGAAAAAGATCCAGCTGTTAAAACCCCTGAAGAAGGAAAACAAAAAGAACATGCCACCGCCTGTGAAAATTATAGGTACCGTCATTCTCTAGCTCGAGCATTTATACTTTTTAATGTGGATTCTGATATTGTACCACAAATTACATGCTATACAGAAGCTAGTAAAATGTGGAAAGCGCTTAATGATATCTACGACAAGAAAAATGAGTATACATTACACGCATTAGTAAAATCACTTGTTGGAATTAAATGTGAATCAAAATATAATATCGCCGAACATATAGCAAGATACAATGAACTTTGGAGCAGACTTGTTGAAAGAACAGCGGCCTTAGATGACGATGATACCGATTCATTAGAAGCTGCATTTCGACCTTTGGCTCAATCATTGAAGGCAAAAGGATCCTTGTTTTTAACAACTTTACCCGAAGAATTAGACAACATTGTTGACAATTTAAAAACAAAGCCTCGATTAACCTATGATGATTTATGTTCAAGATTAATGGAAATATCATCAGCCATATCCAGTCCAGAAAATAATGAAGCCTTAATTGGAATTAACCAAAGAAGAAATTATCAACAAAGAAATATAGAATGCACCTATTGTAAGCAAAATAATAGGTGGTTTAAAGGTCACACCGTGCAGAATTGCAGAAACAGGATTAGGAAGAATAATGAGAATGCAAACATTGTAGGAGAAACTGACAGTAATAAAGATTGTGCCTTTACTGCAACTGTTTTAAATACCAAATCATCTAAATGGATTTTTGATACCGGAGCAACATCGCACATGAGTAGTAATATAAACTATATTTTTAATTTAAGAGAATTCCAGGGTTTTATCAAACTAGGAAATGATAACAAAATTAGAGTTACTCATAAAGGAAAGTTACATGCACTGTTATCAAATGGCGAAACCATGAACATTACAATGTATGATGTTCTTTATTCTCCGGAACTAAAATGTAACTTAATGTCGTGGGAGAAGATGAAAATGAAAGGAATTACAATGAGTGGAAACGGAAATGAAATTATACTTTTTAACAAAGGAAAACAAGTTGGATGGATTATATCTGAGAACAACGAACAAGTTTTTCAAGAAGTTTCTGCCGAAGTTAGTAATATTAATGTTTTAACTTGGCATCAACGCTTGGGTCACGTACCTGTATCAACATTTCTATACAGGACAAGTTGTTGCAGATGGTCATATTTTGCCTAAAAATCCCCAACCCATTGAATGTAGCGCATGCGAGAACTCAAAAATGACCAAACATATTGAAAGAGAAACAGGCAATAAATGTTCTGAAATATTGGAGAAAATTCACTCGGATGTAGCTGGTCCTTTTTCTAAGAAGTCGCTGGGCGGGAAATTTTATTATGTATCATTCACTGATGAATATTCAAGATACTCAGAAGTTAGCTTTATTAATCACAAAAGTGAGGTAGAAAAAGCAACAAAAGAATATATTAGAAGAGTAGAACGACAAACTGGAAAAAAAGTAAAAATTTTTAAAAGTGACAATGGTGGAGAATATAAATAAAATTCGTTACAAATTTTTTTTTCTGAAACTGGAATAAAAGCTGAATATTCGATCCCCAGAATTCACGAGACAAATGGTTTGGCTGAAAGATTAAATCGAACAATAACAACCATGGCAAGAACAGTTCTGACTGATGCCGACTTACCTTTATCATTGTGGGCGGAAGCAATTGCTTTTTCTCTTTAGACAAAAAATCGTTTGCCACATTCATTTCATGGAAAAACACCATATGAAATGTTTTTTGGAACGAAACCTACTATTGGACATTTTAGAACATTTGGCGATAAAGCATATCTTCATGTTAATAAAGAAGACAGACCTCCTGGAAGCAAGTTAAATCCTAGAGCTACAGAAGCTTTTTTGGTAGGATATGCAGATAAAGTAGGCTGGTATCGTTTTTGGACAGGGAAAAAGGTTGTGATTTCAAGGGATTTTAAATTCATTAATAGTGAAGATGTAACTAATTTTGACAGAGTATATGAAAATTTTCGGGGATAATACCACGAGAGCCTAAAAATTACCGATAATTTTTCACTATTGCGTATTTTCTATAATTTCACGAGTCCGCAGGACGAGTGAAATTTGCAAAGAAAACACGTAAGAGTGAAAAATTATCAGTAATTTTAAAGCTCGAGTGGTATTTAGGGGATTATTTCACGAATGAAAACACAAAATGCTCGAGTGGTATTTAGGGATTATTTCACGAATGAAAACACAAAAAATATGTAGTGAATATTTATTAAACAATTTAAACAACAAACCTTACTTTTAAATTAAACTAAAATTTATTTATTATTTATTGTATAATAGAAATTACAGATGTGGTAATTGTGAATATAATATGACAACCAAGAAAATGACAGGGAAAAATTATCACTTATAATCTCCCTAGAGCTTGAATTATTTCCGAAAATTTTTTCGAGGTGCGAATTTTTTGAAAATTTCCCGAGGCGTCAGCCGAGGTAAATTTTCTTATAAAAATTCGCAACAGAGAAAAAAATTTCGGAGATTAATTCAAGATTGCGGGAGATTCGGTACGAAAATTTTATACCAAAAATTATTTAAAAAAAAAAATACAAATTTTGACAATTTGGCAAGCGTTTATTTTGCTTTGAGGTTTGGTGTTTTAATATAAGGTGGCTATTTAATCATATTAAAACATATCGAAGTATTACTTTCATTTCATGAAGCATAGACATAGTGAAGAAAACCCACGGCTTTTTACTTTATTCGCCATTGATGAAAAAAGAAGTTGAAAATGAATTTCAGAAATATTTGGAATTGATAATTGATGTTGTTAATCATAAATAACATGTACCTACCTCAGGGGCGTGCGGTCCATGGAAGCAAGGGAAGCATTGCTTCCCCTAAAATATAGAGGAATAAAAGTGAAATAAAATCGTCATAATATCTTTAATTCTTTATTTCATAATAAATTCATCTCATTCTAAATAAACATAGATCAAGCAAGCCTCCAAAAAATAGTGGGCCTTGAGTGCTACCCACCAAGTTAAATATGCGGCAGAAAAGTTGATAAAAGACAATAACACATTACTCTGTCTTTGTCGTACTAATAACAGTGCAGCCAGTGAACCAGTTTCTGCTTCATACGTCTCCCGTCTTTCTCCTCTCATCGGAGATGATCGCGCTATGGCGCACTGCATCGTGATCTCGCCGCCTTCCATCTCGCGTGTATGTAAATCTTAAGTTGCTGTTGCTTATTGCCGTAGATAAACAAATTTCAGGGTCAAATGCAAAAGTGAAGAGTTCAAGTTGCGGGCGGTTTGCTGCCGAATAAGCAGTTACTCGGATTGATTAAATACATTTACATTAGATGATTTCCAGGAAAATCATGTCTCGGCGGTTGAAAGGGTTCAAATTGTACAATTGTGTAGTTGCAAAAATTATTCTAAATAATTATTCCACATAATTATTTCAACTAATTATTCCAAATAACTATTCCAAATAATTATTGCAAATAATTATTCGTTGAAAATTGCTTCCCTTCTCCCAAATTTCACCGCACGCCCCTGACCTACCTACTTATTATTGAATTGAAAATAAATATTTGTAAAACTTAATCTACGCTTCTGTTGATATTCTGACATTTGCACGTGACAGCTGTCAAGCCAGGGAAATTATCACTTATTAATTTTTCAACTAGGTCACGTGACCGAAAAAATTTCCGAAAAATTCGGGTTGTTGCCATAGCAACCTGTCAAAAACAAGGCATCTGATTGGCTTAAAACAACTGGTATAAAATTTTCGGTGTATTTTTTTTTAATTGACGTAACGTCAAAAAATTATCGCTGTAATTTCAAAAAACTTTACTCATCTTACGGGACTTTTAACACATGAGTGAAATAATCACTTATAATCTCCCTAGTGCTCGAATTATTTCCGGAAATTTTTCCGAAGGAACGCATTGTTTGAAAATTTTCCCGAGTCGCAGACGAGGGAAAATTTTCTAGAAAAATGCGTGATTGAGGAAGAATTTCCGGATATTAATTCAAGGACGCGGGGGATTCGGTAAGAAAATTTCACACCTAAAATTTATTTGAAAAAAAATTAAAAAATCTGACATGTTTCATTTTGAAACTTACTTTTGCAACAATGAAGTTGGCTGGTTCTTACATTTTGACGTTTATGCGGTGACGCATGTTTTTGTTAAACGTGACATAATTTTATGAATTGACGTGTTTTTCTTTTCAATCAAAAATATGGTTCGTTTTGGTAGTGAAAATTCTGAAAACATAAAGATAGAAGTGGCAAATTTAACTCCTCAAAATACAAAGAGGTCAAAATTGAGCGTATGGAGGCAGTTTCTGGTTTTTTGCAATGAAAGATTTTATAATGTTGAAGATCCAGCCTCATCTATAACGACTTTGGCATAAGTTTCCTCACCGTTTAGTTAAACGAAATGCAAAAAATATAAGTGAAAATTATCCTTTTTATTTATTTTTACTACATTTCATTTACTAAAACAAAGGGAAAGCATAGTATAGTCTAGTTTAGGCTAGTTATGCCAGATAAAACAATTTTTAAAATCTAGGTAGATAGTAGATACCACGTCAAGTAGGCTTAGGCTTGTGATGTCAAAATCGTCTCTGCTATACGTCGCGTCGACAGTTATTTCTTAAACGTGCCTCTTTAGTTCACAATAATTAAATCATGGCAGTAAACAATCAAGAAACTAATTTTAAGCCCTACGGTGTTTGTAAATCTTGCTCTGAAATAGGGGATATTAATATGTCTCATAAAAATTTAAAGTATTTGCAATGTTTAATGGAAAAAACTGAATTAAATCCCCATCAAGAAAACCTTTTCTCGGCTATCCAGAAGATTTTGGAGGAAGATATCCCATCCTTTTTAAGAAAAACCAGAATTCAGCAGAACAAAATTGCATCCAAATATTACAGCTATTATATTAAACATAGACATCTGATATAAGTGGAAAGGGAAGATAACCATTATCCTTGTTATTCTCCATTACGAAGAGAAGAGTTCCAACCAGAATTCCAAAAATATTTAGCCTTAATTAAAGAAATATTTGGTAAATAAACACTTGTATTTATTTAGTATTATAAAATGAATAAAAACATTAAATACCAAAATTTGATCCTGAATACTGATTTTCGGATCATATGATAGCTGTCAAGAAAAAATTTCCACTTATTAATTTTGTTCGCCTAGCTTCGCAGGAGGAGAAAAAATTCCGAAAAATTTGAAGGTTGTCATTGGTAACTGTCGAAATGAAAGTGTGAGATTGGCTTAGAATGACAGGTGTGAAATTTTCAAGATAATTCCAGCCAAAACAATACACGTGGAATAATGGCTACGTCTCGACACAATGAAAAAATTATTGATACCTGTTCCAATAATGAGAAACTTGTTTTGTCAAAAAATGACACTGACTTGTCCGTCACAAAAATTATATCAACTGACAATGTTTCTTTGACAGAAATGAATGAATTAACAGAAAAAAATACTGGGGAAGACATACAAGAGAAAATTATGCCTGAAGAATTTATGTCGCAAAGGTGATAACGATACAAATGAAATTGCTAGTCACTCTGGTTTGCGTAGAAGTAATCGTCCCAAACAACGTACCAAATTTTATGAAGAATATTACTGTTATAATTCTTTGGAGGAGCCATCCAGTTTTCCAGATGCAATTAGTTGTTCTAAAGCGGAAGATTGGAAAGAAGCTATAAAAAGTGAACTTAATAGTATGGAAAAAAATTACGTTTGGGATTTAATTAAAAACACAGATTCAAAAAATCGTTTAGTCGGATGTAAATGGATATTTAAAAAGAAATTGCCTGAAAAAGGAGAAGTAGTAAAATTTAAAGCTAGAAGGGTGGCACAAGGATTTAGTCAAGTACAAGGAATAGACTATGGAGAAACTTTTTCTCCTGTTGTAAGATACGATACAATAAGAATGCTGTCAGCCCATTGCGTTCATAAAAAAATGATTGCCAAACAAATGGATATAAATACAGCATTCTTGCACGGAGATATAGATTGCATAGTTTACATGAACATTCCAGAAGGCTCAGATGCAGAACCAGGGAGAGTATGTTTATTAAAAAAAAGCATTTATGGCCTGAAGCAATTTCCTCGACAATGGAATAAAAAGCTAATTGAAGTTTTAAAGAAAATTGATTTGGAACAATCATCAGCAGATCCATGTCTATTTGTATCAAACAATGGTGAGCAAATAATAGCTTTTTACATGGATGATTTATTACTTATATTGTCAAACGACGAAAAAATGTCGATTCTTGAAGAAACGATTTTTCAAAATTTTGAAGCGACTTCATTGGGTACACCCAATTTTTTACTTTCATTTCAAATAAAATGGCATGACCGATGTACAATTCACAGAAGACTAATATACCGAAACAAACCAGCTGCCCATTTGCTAATATACATTGGTGCTTCTTATGCTAACGACGTCAGTAGAAGATACTTTGGAGGTTATCTTGGCTTATATGGCGAAGCAGTAGTAACATGGTCCGGTCTAGGACGTAATGACGCGGCCGGTTTGACGCGGCCGTTTCGACGCGGCCGTTTCGACGCGAGGAAGTTTCGACGCCAGGACGTTTCGACACTGGCCGTTTTAACGCGAAAAATATGTAACTTAGTTTTTAATTTTATGTAGGATTTTGTTATTTTTGTAGGTAGGTAAGTAATAAATAATACAGAAAAAAATATAGTACTTGACAGTTTATTTATCTAAATAATTATTATGCATTCATAACATAATTATGCGATATTGCTCTTAAATACTCAGTAATATTCCTATTTCTATAATCCCTAACTATTAATAGTATCCTCTCGTCACAGTCGCGATACTTTTTTAATTTAGTTGGCGGCTGTTGACCCGAAAGTAATTGCTCGTAGTACAAATCCCTTCCTGACTGTATCTTCTTAAGAGCATCAATGTATTTCCAGATCGTTGGATGGTCCATGGACATTTCGTTTTGTAATCGTCTGTGTGCAGCTTCGGCGTGATTATTTGTTCTGTCTGTGCCATCCAAAACGCGATTGTAAACAGACCAAAGTGTAGGCGGAAATAGCGCATTGCGTCTTCTTCTACCCCGTCGTTGAGGACGACCTAAGTATGAGTCCTCGAACCATTCTAGTAGAGGGTGCAACTCATTAGGCAGCTCATCGAACAAGTGGTCGATTGCATCATCCAAGTCCCCTTCAGGAACAAATGCCAAAGAAGTCACCATACGGGCTTGAAGACTGAAATCAGCATCTGTATTGTATCGAGACAGCAAATTCATGTGCGCCAAATGCTTCTTCATGTTTTTTACTAAATGGAAAAAACAACCTAGCAGCTCTGCATTTGGAAAAGCTTCTTTGAATGCATTTATGGCACCTAGTTCAAAGTCGCACGAAATTTTTTCCGGGCTTGCACCTGGCTGGAGATCTTTGACCAAACCAATCATTCTGGCATATGTAGCTTGCTGTTTGTTGGGCAGGAGGGCATAAATAACAGGATGAACTCCCCCAAATTGTTTAGCCATTATAACGTAGGTCTGATAGAAAATTGAGGGAGTTGGTTTAAATGTTCCATCAACAAACCAATGTTTTGAGTCCTTCAAAATCTGTAAAGAAAACAACATATAATTCCCATGAAAGTTGAAATTGTTTTAGCAAACATAATATAATACGAATTTTTCTAAAATTAAATTTTTGAAAAATAATTTTTTTTCGAAAAAATAATTTTCGAAGATAAATAACCTATTATTGTTGTAATACTTACTTTCAGGTTCTGTTTGCGCCCAAAAATTAAAATTCTGTTCGGATCCGGTCCACTGTCACTCAAGAGAAACTGTTCCTCAACATTGTTTGCACTTGCATAAACTTTATATTTTTCTGGTATGACGAGTTCTTCACGACTAACTGGGGTAGGTGGTGCAAGGTCGATTTGGTTTCTCTTCCTTCTAATCATTTTCTTCATGGCGGTGTGATTCGGCAATGCAGCTTTTGCACCTAAAGAGATTCCTGATGCACAGTGATTTATTATTGTAGCCGTGGATTCCATCGTTTCTTCACACCTTCTCTTTATTGATGTTTTGATAACTGCAGCCTCCACATGTGCAGCGGAACTTCCGTGGCAATGCTCGTTAATTTTTTTAATAACCACGTCGTCCTGGGTATGAATCCTGGCCTTGCAGCGTTGTTGTCCTTCAATGGTATGGTCACATCTCCAAAACTTTTTTGAATTGCATGAACTTGTTTTATCAAAAACGTACAAAAAACCACCGTCTGAGAATTTACGTCTTCCCCTTTTGCTTGTAATTTCCATGTTGTAGAAAATAAAATTAAGTAAAATAGAACAAATCAGGACACAATGATTAAGAACAAGAACTTGTTTTATACTGAGGATATGAAAAGGAAAATTAGTCTTTATACCCTTGAGGTACCTACCTAAAATGGGTTAATTAACTACCTACCTGAACTAGATTACCATTTCTTAATCCCAAATTCTTATTAATATGTGGTATTTAAATGATGATTTTCCAGAATGAGATTAACATAATTTAATTCTGTATTTCTTTTCATAGAAATTTGATGATGATAACATTAACAGTTAGGGATTATGGAAATATTAATGAGTTACCTACCTCAAAAATAACAATAAAATCCTAAATAAAATGTAAAAAAATTAAGTTAAGTATTCTTGGCGTCAAAACGACTCGGCGTCAAAATGACCGGCGTCGAAACGTCCTCGCGTCGAAACGGCCGCGTCGGAACGGCCGCGTCAAACCGGCTGCGTTAAAACGTCCCATTCCGACATGGTCTACAAGAAAACAGCAGAGTGTCGCAGTATCAACCACAGAAGCCGAATATATGGCTCTCTCACTTTCTTGTCGACAAGCTATATGGATGTCCTTTGTTCTTAGGGATTTAAAGGAAAATAAAAAACCCTTATTGTTGTGTGATAATCAAGCAGCAATTCACATATCAGCCAATCATATACTTCATCAAAGAAGCAAACATATTGACGCTCACTACCATTTTATACCAGAAAGAGTAGCTGAAAAAGATGTAGATTTAAACTATGTCACATTCAAAGAAAATTTAGCAGATATATTTACGAAACCACTTTCACAAGAATCTTTTCAATATTTGATTTAAAAATTTTTGAGGCTTCCATTGAGGGAGAGTGTTGAAGAAGAAATGTTCAACCTTATTTGTTTATTTAATTATTTATTACCTATTGTTTTTAACGGGTATTAAAACTTGTCAATTTTGAATTCAGTCAAATAAAAATAATTTCAAAGTCAGAATTTCATGTTTAATTTGTATGAATATATGGAAAATTGAACAAAATGGTCGTTGAGTACCCAAGTGTAATTCGATAGGGGCAAAGCGCGTGGCCTCAGGCATAACATTATTTAAAAAGAAAGCAAAAAATTTAATCTCGAAACTGTTTGACTGGGGATGTCGTAGAAACAACTTCAACCACTAAAGAGTTTAAAGTATTTTTCCAAATCGCGGGCTGTGACTGAGTTCCGTAATCAGAAAGCATCCTAAGTGGTCGACCGATCTCAGGAAAATATCCAAGCAAAAGACGATTCAAGCATGCCCGAGTAGTGGCTTTTTGGAGGGTATAACTCATAAATATTACAAATATTAGACCTATACAACGTATTAGCTACACCAGCTGAATCCATCCAAGGCATGGGCGAAAAAGTGCGTTTGTACTATATATATACAGCGTGTCTTCGGAAGTTCTTACCATATGGAAAAATTTTTTATTATTGATTTTACGAAAAAAGTGCTTCTTTATAAAAAGTTCTGCATCGTGAGAAAATAGCATTTACATTCACAAATTTTATGTAGTACATACAGGGTGGCTCAAAAATGTAAAAGTCCTAATACACGTGAAGCTAAAAAGACATAAAATCGTTATTTAAAGGTAAACTGCCACTGCAAATGTGCTAGAATTAACTTTTTTATGTTAGTAAATTAGGTTTGGAACATACAGGAGGTCCCAAAAATAAAATTATTTTTTTTATCGCCTTTACAAAAAAGTATATCTTCATAAAAAGTTCTACCTTGTAAAAAAAGAGCATGGTTATTTATAAACTTGATGTAGGACAATACAGGGTGGCTTAAACAGCTGAAAGTCACAATTTAAATTTAAATTATTTTGCCACCTGTATGTCCTAGGTATATAAAATTTTTGAATAACCATGCTCTTTTTTCACAATGTAGAACTTTTTATGAAGGTATACTTTTTTTGTAAAGGCGATAAAAAAAAATTATTTTATTTTTGGGACCTCCTGTATGTTCCAAACCTAATTTACTAACATAAAAAAGTTAATTCTAGCACATTTGCAGTGGCAGTTTACCTTTAAATAACGATTTTATGTCTTTAGCTTCACGTGTATTAGGACTTTTACATTTTTGAGCCACCCTGTATGTACTAGATAAAATTTTTGAATGTAAATGCTATTTTCTCACGATGCAGAACTTTTTATAAAGAGGCACTTTTTTTCGTAAAATCAATAATAAAAAAATTTTCCATATGGTAAGAACTTCCGAAGACACGCTGTGTATATATATATATATATATATATATATATATATATATATATATATATATATATATATATATATATATATATATATATATATATATATATATATATATATATACAGGGTGATTCACGGTCGATGGTAGGTTAGACGTTTATGGAGAACGGAACGCGGGATTTTTTTGAAAATTTGGCAACGTGGGTAATTAGCTATGCTCTGTCCATCTAAAATATTTTCAGCATTGCGACGTTGCCGCTTCTATCAAAAAGTCCTAGCAACTTTATTTTTTTAAATGGAACACCCCATATATTAATAAATTTTTAGAATCGCTCTTTTATTACAATACTTTTTTGTTAATATTACCCTATACCTATCTCTATCGGTTTTCGAGATAAAAATTAGTTTGTGTTAAATATGGTCCAAAACATGGCCCTAATTACACGTAAGTAAATTAGTGCTCTCAATTCATGGAAAGTTGATATTTTGGCGGTAGTTTAGACAGACCCGATGTATTTATTTTTCACCATGAAATCGACTCCATATCATACAGGGCGTGCTAAGATTACTATTATTTCCGTTGTTCATAAAAGGGGTCAAATGTTCGTTTTTTTAAATGAAACCCCCTGTATATTAATCAATAAATTGAAAGACGAAGAAAAACGCTTTAAGATGGTACATCATATTCCTATACCTAAATCATCAAGTTTTCTTAATAAAAGCGCTTTTTTGTGAAAAAAAAAATAAAGACTTTAATTTTAAGTAACCATGGATATCAAACATCAAAATATCAAACTTACGACATTTTGACGACTGTGTTTAAAAAAATCTCCCAAAATGAACGCAGATAATCATTATTCAAACGAAGTTCTTATGAAATTATTTATTTTACACGGACAATGTGATCAAATCATTGCCAGAACTTGCAGAAAATTTAACCAAATGTATCCTGAATTGACACAAATGAACGAAAGGAAGTTTGTAAGATTACAAAATAATTTCATTAACTATGGCTCAAATTTAAAAGCGCCTCTAACATTACCAAAACCTGTTACTTCAAATGAAGATAATATTGTCAACGTTTTGGCATATTTTTATGCATATCCAGAGGCTTCCATTCGTAGTGCAGAAAAAGATTTGGGTGTATCATATGCTTCAATACAACGAATTTTGGGAAATCACGAAATGCATCCGTTTAAATTTACTAAAGTGCAAGCCCTCAAAGCAGAAGACTTTGAACGTAGAGTGCATTTTTGCGAAACCCTTTTAATACGTATACAAGAGGATCCGGAGTTTTTGTCAAAAATCATTTGGAGCGACGAAGCAAAATTTACAAGGGATGGGATTTTTAATAGAAGAAATAAGCATTTTTGGGCTGATCATAATCCTCACGTGACAAAAGAAATGGGATTTCAAGAAAAATTTGACCTAAATGTTTTTTGTATTTTAAAAAAGCACAAAATTAGCTTTTTTATTTATGATGCCACTTTAAATGCTGAGAGATATCTCGAAATACTAAGGACGACTGTTACCGATTTCGTCGAAAATTTATCTTTAGAGGATTATAGGAATTCGTGGTTTCAACTGGACGGAGCGCCAGCTCATTGCACCCAGGAAGTTTCCAGGGTACTTTATGAAATATTTGACGATCGTTGGTTTAGGCGCTTAGGGCCGTGGGATTGGCCACCGAGATCCCCCGATCTCACGCCGCTTGACTTTTATTTATGGGGTGTTTTAAAAGAAAGAGTGTACAGTACTCCAGTGCCTACCAAAGAAGAACTGCGACGGCGAATAGTTCGGTGTATTGAAGATCTGGATCCCCATGAAATTGAAAAAGCAACTACGAGTCGCGTACAAAAGCACATACTAAAATGTTTAGAATGTAATGGACAACATTTCCAGCATTTATTGTAAAAATTTCTTATTTTGTTTACAGTTTTGTTTTTTGAACCTTCCTAATTTTGTTATTTAATTTATTTTCACATGTTAATGAAATTATTTTGTAATCTTACAAACTTCCTTTCGTTCATTTGTGTCAATTCAGGATACATTTGGTTAAATTTTCTGCAAGTTCTGGCAATGATTTGATCACATTGTCCGTGTAAAATAAATAATTTCATAAGAACTTCGTTTGAATAATGATTATCTGCGTTCATTTTGGGAGATTTTTTTAAACACAGTCGTCAAAATGTCGTAAGTTTGATATTTTGATGTTTGATATCCATGGTTACTTAAAATTAAAGTCTTTATTTTTTTTTTCACAAAAAAGCGCTTTTATTAAGAAAACTTGATGATTTAGGTATAGGAATATGATGTACCATCTTAAAGCGTTTTTCTTCGTCTTTCAATTTATTGATTAATATACAGGGGGTTTCATTTAAAAAAACGAACATTTGACCCCTTTTATGAACAACGGAAATAATAGTAATCTTAGCACGCCCTGTATGATATGGAGTCGATTTCATGGTGAAAAATAAATACATCGGGTCTGTCTAAACTACCGCCAAAATATCAACTTTCCATGAATTGAGAGCACTAATTTACTTACGTGTAATTAGGGCCATGTTTTGGACCATATTTAACACAAACTAATTTTTATCTCGAAAACCGATAGAGATAGGTATAGGGTAATATTAACAAAAAAGTATTGTAATAAAAGAGCGATTCTAAAAATTTATTAATATATGGGGTGTTCCATTTAAAAAAATAAAGTTGCTAGGACTTTTTGATAGAAGCGGCAACGTCGCAATGCTGAAAATATTTTAGATGGACAGAGCATAGCTAATTACCCACGTTGCCAAATTTTCAAAAAAATCCCGCGTTCCGTTCTCCATAAACGTCTAACCTACCATCGACCGTGAATCACCCTGTATATATATATATAAATGTAGAAGTCCGTATAATATATAAGAGAGAGAAGAATATCGGCTAAGCGGGCTGTGGAAATGTGTTCTTCTCTTGCATCAAAGTACGGGGAGTCCAAGAAAATGGACAATCCCGGGGCGGGTAGACCATGACAGCTGTTTCGTCCTTGTTGGGACTCATTCAGACAGCCATAACCCAGTCGCACCGAGGCAATCGATGCTACCGTATCTTAAATCCTTTTTGCAAAACACAAGCAGGAAATAACATACCATAACGCCACCTAGCGGGTGCTGGCTCTAATGCAAAATCAGAACACACTGAGAAGGTAAAATATCTAAGGGCGAACACGGCATCTCTAGCTTTCGAGAAACGCATTTTCGCAAATTCGCCCAACTCGTCCGCACCATTCGCGCAGATCAAGGAGGGAGGTCACGACGTCCTCACCAGAAAGACGTGTAAACCCTTAACAAAAGCCAAGTAAGAGTAAAAATGTAGAAGTTTATCGTCCGTATAATATATAAGAGAGAGAAGAATATCGGCTAAGCGGACTGTGGAAGTGTGTTCTTCTCTTGAATCAAAGTACGGGGAGTCCAAGAAAATGGACAACCCCGGGCCGGGTAGGCCATGACAGCTGTTTCGTCCTTGTTGGGACTCATTCAGACAGCCATAACCCAGTCGCACCGAGGCAATCGATGCTACCGTATCTTAAATCCTTTTTGCAAAACATAAGCGGGAAATAACATACTATAACGCCACCTAGCGGGTGCTGGCTCTAATGCAAAAGCAGAACACACTGAGAAGGTAAAATATCTAAGGGCGAACACGGCATCTCTAGCTTTCGAGAAACGCATTTTCGCAAATTCGCCCAACTCGTCCGCACCATTCGCGCAGATCAAGGCGGGAGGTCACGACGTCCTCACCAGAAAGACGTGTAAACCCTTAAGAGCCTACATCAGTGGACCGCGTGCTCCGATTCGGGATTTCGCCACTGAAGAGCGTAAATCAATGTTAATGAGCAATCTGGCAACATAGCCATTCGGAGACGCGACGCGACCTCGCCGTGGTGAGTTGTATTAGGACAGGACTTGATTTCTTGAAGAATAATTGATTATTTTTGAGCAAGTTTATATTATGTATTAGGATTTCAAATTATTTCACTTTTCACTGTAAATAATCGCAAACTATTAAATGTTGGACATAGGACATTCTTTGATAATAATTATTGATCTTGATTTCTTTTTATTCATTATATGTCTTATTTGTTTATTTAATCTTTTTGTCTATCATATGGGAATCGTTAAAAATTAAAGACAAATTTTCAAGAATTCGTTATTTATTTGGAAAAAATAAAAGTTGTAAAAAAATAGATATAGACAGAAATACATAAACAGATGGGTAGGTAGGCAGCCATTTTTCTTTCTTTTTTGTACGTATCTATAAGAAAAAGTGCATTAATAAATGTGTAATATTATAAAATAATACTACCTAATGACATAACAGCAAACAAATTTATGGAATAATATAAGATACTTTTCCTTCACATATGTTATCTCCAATGGGTTTGGTTTTTGGCAAAAGCGGATCAACCAGTTCAGGAAACATAAAATTGTCATAAAAAATCTTAATTTCGGCAACATTTTATTTTGCCAAAAGGATTCATCACGTTTTATCTAAAAAAAGAATATTCTAGAAAAAGAATATTCTCCAGTTTTTAACAGAAACTGTAATAATTAATTTACCCTGATTTAAAGGTTTTGGTGTTTAGAAATAATTTTGAATTCAACCTAACCTACGTAATAAGCGGAGTTTGCTATATCCGAAGTTCACGGTCAATAGAGCGTCAACGTAACATATTACCCCATTTTGAACATCCCGTAAATCTAAAACAGCTTAATTGATTTTAAAACCGAGAAAAATTCTGAGAGAGCGATTCATTAGAAATCAATTCCTTTCACAAATTACGCACTTTTGATGTATGCTTCTTGTGCCAAAGAGAACAAATCTACCTCGTTTTTTAAAATCTATCAAGTCATTTGACACCCCGTAGTCAAAAATGGATCAAAATGTTATATTTAACAGTTCAATTGGCGCTTGGTTTATATTATTTTATTTAATCATGGTACAGGATCCGAAGTAAGCTCGTCCTTTACCGATCTGCTTACCGGATAAAAAGTCTTTTTTATCAAACATAATATGTTAACAAATATATCGCGAATGGGTTGCCTAATGAAATATGGTCATGGCTATCCTTAATTAAAAATACTGTAATTCATTTTTTTTATATTTCACTCACTTGCTTACCAAACGAACTTAATAGGTACTAATCGAAAGTATAAAGCATAAGGAACATGCAAAAGTTAGGTTGCCTACTTTTTTTCGGTCCCTATACCGGGTTGCCATCAGGTATAAACAGGTGAGTCGATTTTAGTAATTTGTACTCATCTGCTTTCTCATTGAAACATATATTAAAATAAAGATAATTTTATTGCGAACATCCTTGCGAAAAATCGGTCATGAATCACGGTTGCCAGGCTTTGAAATTTAAAAATTGGAGCAAGCGATGCGAGACAGGGAAGCATTGCGCGTACTATTCGGTGCGATAGAGGAGGACACAGCATAGCAGCTGTGTGTGACGCGACTTTCGGTTGAAGGAGAGTGCGCATGCATGTATTTCTATTGTTTTATAATAAACTTTGTTTACATGACACTAATGTGTTCATCATTTGACATACATTTTACATACCCTAATTTTGTTCATATTAAAAATACAAATTTCATTTTTGGGTTGAAGCTTTAGTTGACAAAATCACATTTTTTGCCATAAAAAACAATTGAATATTGATTGTGGTTTCTCCGGAGGTGAGTTTAAGTTTTCTATTTTAAATGGCAACCTACCAATTTTTTTATACCATTAGATACCTTTTTAAATTCCATTTTCGGTAATATATCATAAGTGGTAGTTTGCTCTCAAAATGGCGACACTGGAGTCATTTTTCCGTTTGAGTAGATCGCCATTTTGAAGTTCCTGGTTGTTATTTTCATAAAATAACTCTGTAGTTTAGTGAAGAAGATTGTTTAACTTTTATTTTTTAAAATGATTTTGTAAAACTCTTTTAAAATAATTTGTGTATGCAAATTTATGTTTTCTTAATATGGACCATTTTTAAAGCAAATTTGCACCAATAAATTAAATAGAAAGTACCAAAAGTAAAATAGCCGTCGCGTAGTACATGTTACTTATTATATTACCTAAAATTATCAAAAACACATTTTAACGGTTTTTTTCTAAAAAAAAAAGTCAAATAAACAAGACAAAGTACGTTAAAAAGAACATTTATTTAAGATAAAATCGGCTATGCATTTACCTAAGTTGGCGTTAAAAAACAGCCCACTTAGGTAAATTCATAAATCTGATTTTATGTGTAATAAATAATGTTATTCTTAACGTACTTTGTCTTATTTGACATTTTTTGGAAGAAAACCGGGAAAATGTGTCTTTTTGATAATAATTATCAAAAAGACACATTTTACCGGTTTTCTTCCAAAAAATATCAAATAAGACAAAGTACGTTAAGATTAACATTATAATTTATTACACATAAAATCAGATTTATGCATTTACCTAAGTGGGCTGTTTTTTAACGCCAACTTAGGTAAATGCATAGCCGATTTTATGTTAAATAAATGTTCTTTTTAACGTACTTTGTCTTGTTTATTTGACTTTCTTTTTAGAAAAAACCGTTAAAATGTGTTTTTGATAATTTTAGGTAATTAGTAGCATGTACTACGCGACGGCTATTTTACTTTTGGTCCTTTCTATTTAATATTTTGGTGAAAATTTGCTTTAAAAATGGGCAATATTAGTAAAACATAAATTTGCAGATACCAATTATTTAAAAAGAGTTTTACGAAATGATGTTAAAAAACAAAAGTTAAACAGTCTTCCTCACGAAACTACAGAGTTATTTAATGAAACAACCAGGGACTTCAAAATGGCGACCTACTCAAACTGAGAAAAATGCCTCCAGTGTCGCCATTTTGAGAGCAAACTACCACTTATGATACCTATGTCACCGAAAAGGGAATTTAAAGAGCTATCTAATGGTATAAAAAAAATTGGTAGGTTGCCATTGAAAATAAAAACTTAAACTCACCTCCGGAGAAACCACAATCAATATTCAATTGTTTTTTTTATGGCAAAAAATGTGTTTTTGTCAACTAAAGCTTCAACCCAAAAATGAAATTTGGATTTTTAATATGAACGAAATTAGGGTATGTAAAATGTATGTAAAATGATGAACACATTAGTGTCATGTAAAAAAAGTTTCTCTTTCATCCGAACGTCGCGTCACGCGCAGCTGCTATGCTGTGTCCTCCTCTATCGCACCGAATAGTACGCGCAATGCTTCTCTGTCGCGCATCGCTTGTTCCAATTTTTAAATTTCAAAGCCTGGCAACCGTGATTCATGACCGATTTTTCGCAGGCAACCTTATACCACCGTGTTCGCAATAAAATTATCTTTATTTTAATATAGTTTCAAAGAGAAAGCAGATGAGTACAAATTACCAAAATCGACTCACCTGTTTATAAGTACCTGGCAACCCGGTATAGGGACCGAAAAAAAATAGGCAACCTAACTTTTGCATGTTCCTTAAGCTTTATACTTTCGATTAGTGTATTAAGTTCGTTTGGTAAGCAAGTGAGTGAAATATTAAACAAAAAATGAGTTACAGTATTTTTAATTAAGGATAGCCATGACCATATTTCATTAGGCAACCCATTCGCGATATATTTGTTAACATATTATTATGTTTGATGAAAAATACTTTTTATCCGGTAAGCAGATCGGTGAAGGACGAGCTTACTTCGGATCTTAGACTATTACGTGTTTATATCGGTTAATTTCATATAAATCATATATACCTACCATAACCAGTAGAACTACTTACACACTACTTACCGTTTTTTCATAGAAAGTCGTCTATTTTTGCGACTTGTGGATGAACATAATCGTTTTCTGACACATAAATTTTCGTTCTTTCTAGTCCGCCCCATGATAGCTATTTAAATACACCGAAAATCCAAATCACAATCACACGCTAATCTTAATAATAAGACTGCTCCCGGTGTCGTACGATGCTTGCTGTGTTGCCAAAATGTGTTAACTGCCGAAAAAGCTACGCGATTTTCTCCAAAATTCATTAATTACGGAATTCCAAAGTTTTACAGAAAACTAAAGGGTTAATCAAAAATTCGATCTCCGCATAAATTATAGAGAAAATCGTGAACAATGAGGGAAAGTCTTTTAAAAAAATAAATATTACAAAATAACAAAAATTTTAAAAATAATTTTTTGATTTTTCTTTTTAAATGACTTTCCCTCATTTTGCTATAAAATTATAATATATTTCCAAAATTTCGTATCATTTCGTTGGTTAGTTTTGGTGCAATTCTTTGAAACAAATTAGTATGTTTCAGCTGGTGATGAATGCTCTTAACAAAAGCCAAGTAAGAGTAAAAATGTAGAAGTTTATCGTCCGTATAATATATAAGAGAGAGAAGAATATCGGCTAAGCGGACTGTGGAAGTGTGTTCTTCTCTTGCATCAAAGTACGGGGAGTCCAAGAAAATGGACAACCCCGGGCCGGGTAGACCATGACAGCTGTTTCGTCCTTGTTGGGACTCATTCAGACAGCCATAACCCAGTCGCACCGAGGCAATCGATGCTACCGTATCTTAAATCCTTTTTGCAAAACAAAAGCAGGAAATAACATACCATAACGCCACCTAGCCAGCACCCGCGCCAGCAGCGCCTAGAGTCAGCACCCGCTAGGTGGCGTTATGGTATGTTATTTCCTGCTTGTGTTTTGCAAAAAGGATTTAAGATACGGTAGCATCGATTGCCTCGGTGCGACTGGGTTATGGCTGTCCGCTTAGCCGATATTCTTCTCTCTCTTATATATATATATATATATATATATATATATATATATATATATATATATATATATATATATATATATATATATATAGTTTACATTAGAAAGTTCTTGAACCATTGTGAATATATTTAGGTTAAAATTCTTGGGATTGTGGTTCCAATTAATTAATTAACTGCAGTTGTTAGACAGTTACATATTTATTTGTTATAGTATAGAACGTCTCGGTCATTTTGTTTGACCTTTGTCAACTATATTGATACACGATGTTGGCACCTAGAGACAGAAATTATCCTCTGGTATCAGCCCTGATATCCTCGGTAACAAGGAACACATATGCATAACAGACACTCATTCAAACACCACAAATTACATTTATAACGTCACTGTTTAAAAGTTTAAAATGCACTTTTAAACAGTGACGTTATAAATGTAATTTGTGGTGTTTGAATGAGTGTCTGTTATGCATATGTGTTCCTTGTTACCGAGGATATCAGGGCTGATACCAGAGGATAATTTCTGTCTCTAGGTGCCAACATCGTGTATCAATATAGTTGACAAAGGTCAAACAAAATGACTCTATATATATATATATATATATATATATATATATATATATATATATATATATATATATATATATATATATATATATATATATATATATATAGAGGAGAGGAGAGGTCGCGAGACTCCCACATCCAAGCTACCATGGGAGATCCGATAAGGATCCCTATGACATTTCTCAGAGAGCAATCTCAAGAACTTCTACCGTTCAAAACTTTCAGGTTGTCTTTTATAGGCAAGAACTGTGGAATTATATGGGAGCAGAAATGCTCATGCTACTGTAAGGCCTCTGATGAGTCGATGTGGTGTCTTTTAACAACTTAGACACCGAGGAAGACGAAACAGTAGTTCTCCAGATAATTCCAAACATACTTAACTATATATATATATATATATATATATATATATATATATATATATATATATATATATATATATATATATATATATATGTATATATTAAAGAACAAAGGGCCAAGGTGACTGACCCCCGATGTAACCAAAAATGGTTCAGATAAAAATCCATCAACATAAACCATTTGCTGTCTATTGGTCAATGATGACCAAATCCATTTGAGCAGACCGTCAGTCATACCGACCCCAGCAAGGCGCTCAACCAATATATTATGACTGATTTCCTCAAACGCCTTACTGAAGTCAGTATACCCGACATCGATCTGTCTCCGATCGTCCATTGTCTAAGCTACAAAGTCAACAAACTCCATCAAATTCGTATCAATAGATCTACGTGGAAAAAATCCATGTTGTGGCGTAATGATAATATCTTTTAAGGCTAAGTTGTAAATATGAAATAGAGGTTTGATAAGGTGCACTCTGCAATTCCTAATGAAAATGCCCGGAATATTATCTGGACAGTGGACCGTGGGCCTTTTTTGCATCCGGTGAAAAAACAGTATCGGATATTTGTTTTTCAGTTATTGAAATTTGATTTTCAATCAGAGTGGGGGACACAGGACGATCGGCAAGAGAATATGGAACGAAATCTTCACTAAAATAATCCGCCAACAATTTACAAATCCCCTTGCCCTCGATTGCAGTGCGGTTACCATAAGTTGCAGAATTGGGAAAAGCCAGATCACCTTCTTTTCTACTTTTAACAAACCTCCAAAAACTACTTGAATTAATATTGGTTTCATATTCCATAGTATTAATATAATCCCGGTAATCTCTACGCATTAGCTGTTTAGAAGTCCTCCTCAACAAAGAAAATGTTCGGTAGTAGATTTCATTTTTACAAGTTCTATACAATTTATGAGCCTTAATTTTTCTTTTATGTTTTTTGCTGTATCATGTTTACAGCATTTAGGGAAACCACCACGGACTTTATACGATTAAACATTTTCTTTTATAACGTTATTTAATATACAGGGTTCGGCAAAATGCATAACCCATTTTATTTCATTAATAACACAAAAACGATCCGGTTATTTTGAATGAAAATAGTTTTAAATGGAAAAGTAGGCTTTGGAAATTTTGTTAGAATTGTTGACAGTTGTCAAAATGGAGCGTTGGTCTACACAACATCGCGTCTTTTGTATTGAGAAATTGGTTCAATTTAATTCAGTAATCGCTGTTCAAAGGTGTTTTCGACGTCATTTTAATGTCCGTTGCTATCCTCAGCCTAAGACTATTTTGGCTTGGCGCAATAAATGGAGGCAACTGGGATCTATTGTAGACAAAAAGTCAAGTGGAAGACCAAGAACTGCCTGCAGTGAACGTAACGAAGAAAGGGTAAGAAATACCGTTATTGCTAGTCGGAAAAAACCCGCTGTTAAACATGCTTCCGTCCTTGGTTTGAGCGATCGAAGCACGAGAAGAATGTTAAAACGCATGAATTTTCATCCATATAAGATCGCAATAGCTCAGGAAATAAATGATTAAGATAAGATTAATAGACTTGAATTTTGTCGTCTGATTCATGATAATCACCAAGGTATCGAAAGTAACCTTTTCATCAGTGACCAGGCACATTTTTATCTCAATGGCGATGTAAATAAGCAAAATTGCCGTTATTTGGCTCAAAAGAATCCTCGGGCAATTCATCAGCGACCTTTACATTGCCCTAAAGTAACTCTATGGTGTGTCATTTTATCGTCTAGAATAATTGGGCCTTATTTTTTTGAAGAGAATGGTAAGACGGTAACCGTTACCGCTGCGCGCTATGTTCAAATGCTGCAGACATTCATTTTACCTCAAATTAAAGAAGAAATACTCGTAGGACACTACTGGTTTCAGCAAGTCAGACGGCGAGAATAAGCATGGACATTTTAAGAGAATCCTTTCCATACAGACTCATTTCAAGAAATGGTTCGATTCCATGGCCAGCAAGATCCCCAGATCTTTCAGCTCCGGATTATTTTCTTTAGGGCTATTTAAAGCTTAAAGTGTTTGTTAATAAACCCAGAAATTTAAGGGGTTTGAAATTAAACATTAGAAATGAAATCAATGCTATCCCACGTGACGTTTTTCAAAACGTTATGCAAAAATTTGCTAATCAATAAGAAGAATGCATTGAGAACCATGGCGATCATTTACGATCCACTATATTTAAATCATAAAAAACTCCCATCTTTCTAGTTTAAAAATATGTATTAATTCGTTTTATTATTAAAGTTAATAAATTTTTATAACCTGTTTAAATTGGGTAGTTCATTTTGCCGAACCCTGTATTACACAATAAAGTGACAGACTGATTCAAATTATTTTCATCAAAACAATCCGCCCAGGAAATTGTTGCCAATTTATTGTTGATAGTGTCGTAGTTTGCTTTGTTAAAGTTTAGATTAACTATTTCCTTTAGCTTTAAATCTCTTAGGTAGACCTGTCTGAAAGATATACCCAAAGCAGGGTGGTGGGAATCCTGCCAACGAGCGGGCCTTCACTGACGTTGATGGCCTCGACATTTAGTTTATTACAAAATAGTAAATCCTTCTACCTAATCCTAAAACATTCTATCGTTACTATTATCAATGCCATTAAATTGCATTAGCTCTGTAAAAGAGTACATATCAATGATTTCAGAATATTTGTTGTTGACGTTTATTGGAGCGTAATGTCGAGGCTCGTCCCTAAACGGTACCCACTGTATAGTCGGAAAGTTGAAGTCCCCCAAAATAATTTTACAGTACTCTTATTGAAAACTGAGCTATTTGTTTGCATTTTTGATAAAAAATTATAGTAAGAAACAGAGTCACCTGGAGGAAAGTATAAACAACAAACGTAAATTTTTTCACCCTTCACGGTTTCCACAGACAACCATAGATCCTCGGCATTGGACTGTAGATCCCGATGGTGTGCCACTGGCAGATCCTTATGGTCAGCAATACGGACCCCACCGCCATCAGATTTCTCTGATGCAGTATCACATCTATCTAGCCTGGATACCTGATACCTTTGATCAAATATTTCACTACTATAAACACTTGGATTAAGTCATGTTTCTGTTAAGCACACAATACTGTATTCAAAGATTAGCACATTATGATAAAAATTTACAGTCTTTGATCGGAACCCTCTGCAATTTTGGTAGTATATTTCCATTTAGAGCCACCTCCCCCGAAAAATACTATAAAGAAATATACAGTGCACGGGTCAAAAACCTACATCCTACTTAGGACATCGGCATTTAATTTAACCGGTTAAATATTAATTGTATATGAAAAAGATGTTCTTCAAAAGACCGGGATAACACTAAATTGTCGACCGAATAAACTACCAAAAAACGTTTGAATTCCACGACGAAAACTGAGTCCATGCATCTAACAAAGGCCGAAACAGCGGTTGACAGACCGAACGGTAATACGCGAAACTGATATGTTCACGTACTCACCATAAAACCGGTGTTTTCTCTCGTGAGTTGTTCATTGCTCGCAAAAACTTTGCGTCCGTGGGCGCCAGATCCAGATGTGATGACTCGTCTATTTTCTAAAGGTTTCAAATTATTGTATTGTGCCTACGTGCGCCCTTCCTTGGAATACCGCTCTCCTTACTATTTCACTCATGCTAACTCCATCGAAAGAGTGTAGATTTCTTAAATCATATGCTTTGGTATAGATATTACCGGTCTGGAATATCCTTGATATGTGCAGATGGCTGGACTTTCGAGTCCTTAAAGTTCCGTACGATTTAATTTTTCTATATAAACTGGTCAGTAGTATTGTGGATTCGCCTGGCCTCTTGGCGCTCTTGAATTTTAACGCTCCTGCAGGTGCATATCTCTTGAGACATCAGTCACTCTTTAGAAGTGGCGGATTTAGACATTTGGGGGCACTAGACACAGCTGGTCAGACGGGGACTCCTAACCTCTTCTCTAAATATTAAAAATGCCAAGAAATAAAATCTTTGCTAGTGCCATAAAAGACCGTCAACAACTCGAGAGAATGAAGTTATTTTTCATTCTCGTCCAGGTGTCCTCTTGCTATCACGATTACTGGGTCCTTACCCTTCATGAGGCAGACTTACACCGAGGGTGGCTAAAGGCCACCGTCAGCCACCCTAGGTATAAGTCTGCCTGGTGAAGAATAAGGGCCCGAATATAGCGATAGAAGGAGGGTACCTGGACCAGAATCAAAAATAGTCCCTTTCTCTGGAGTTTTTTGCCGGTTTTTTGTTGCACTAGTAAAAAGTTAATTTTTTGCATTTTTAATATACTTATTATCCGTAGACCGAAAGAATTTTCCTCTTCTCTAAATCCCCTGTCTCCTTTATTCGTTTTCCCACCAAAAAGGTCTAAATTTTTACCTATACCCGTCAGTATTAACGAACCAACGCAACGTGGTGATCCGATTTGAATGAACTTATATTGCATTTCAGGTTCATTCCTAAAAAATATCATTGTGGACGTATGTTCTGTTAGAAAATGTATTTCCATTTTATACCGGATGAATACGAATTTGGTGTTTTTTCCCTAACTTTTGTGAACTTGCGGGTTTTACTAGTAATTACTAAAGTTTTGCAAATGGGGGTAATTCCAGAGACGGCTCTAACCTAGTTGGAAATAAAATTAGGATTCGATGTGAAAATAAAATACCAATATTTATTTACCCACATTGTGTTATTTGAAAGTTCGAGATAAGAAAATACCATACAGGATGTCTGAAAAGTCTTAGGATGGGCAAATATCTTTACTATTAATAAAGATAGAGACACCAAATTTTAGTTATATCTTATTGGTTAATAAATCTACTTTTCTATGTAATTTGACATTTTCAACCCCCTTGGGGGGTTACGCTAGGGAGTTGACGTCAAAAATTTTGAACGCAAACCTATGCCAGGTGGCCTCTTCTTTTAAGTCTTCAAAAAAGAAAGATTTTACCGCAGCTCCGGTATTTTAATTCATTTGTAAATGACAAGCCTATAAAAAGTATAAAACGTAAATCATATAATCGGGCGGGGCACAAGTCGACCATTAGTCGACCTTTTGTGCCACACAGTACCAGTCTGCGCTACTTTTTGTTTTGTGGGGCACTTTTTTTCTAACTTTTTTCCAACTTTACTTCTTCATTTGTCGTTTTTATATTTTGTGTTTTTTGACATCTGCGCAGTAGACCAAAATGCTTACCACGCGGAAACCGAGCATGCTAGACATGCGTACGCAATTTCAGGAGATGTACTTGGGTATCTACATTCTAACCCATTCACTTGTTAGAGACCGCCTTTCAGGCTCGGTCTCTATACCCCCTGCTTGGTCAGAAAAATGTGTGTATGTATGTGCGGACGTGCGTGCGTATGTTGTCGTCCGTTTCGACATTTTCACCTTTTCAATTTTTTTTCTCGAAAACGGTTAGAGGGAGGGCAACCAAATTTTCTGGGTTAATAGAGGGATAGTGCGGCTAGCTTCGGTAAAA
The DNA here is from genome assembly GCA_963971165.1 of Philopedon plagiatum. Taxonomy (NCBI): domain Eukaryota; kingdom Metazoa; phylum Arthropoda; class Insecta; order Coleoptera; family Curculionidae; genus Philopedon; species Philopedon plagiatum. Next base: position 33,482,100 of record OZ020194.1, read on the forward strand.
TATTCAGTTATACAGGGTGTTCCGTTTCGGAGTTATTAAACGCCAAAGTCGAAATTTCAGCGATTTCCGTTGACATCGATTACAGGTCGCAAAAGTGAATTAAATCGATTTAAATTTTTGGAGGTTGTGGAGGACCGGGGTGTTCCGAACCCTATTGAAACTGGCGGTTTTCGGAAAATGGGAAGTAATTTTTTTGAATTTTTTTATGTCGAAAAATGCCCTTTGTAGACCCCAATTTGGCACCGAATAAGTCGAAACCGGAACATCGGACAGAAAAACGTAGTTGAACTTAAAACTAAAGAATCTCAAATACTTTCTTTTTGCAATACATTTACCTATACCTAAAACGACTGGAAATTGGAGAAATTTGGGAAAAAGTGGAAATTACGATTTTTCATGCAAATTTTTGACGGTTTTGAATTTTTTGGGGGGTCAAAATGGATCCAAATCGAAATTCCATGTGCCCTATCGGAAAGAGCTCGCCGAAATACGTTAGAAACGTATTTTTTAGTTCTTTTATTTCTAATAGGAAAGGAGAAATCGATAATTAAATTTCGATTTTTTACGATTTTTTTTCATGACATCTCTACATTTGAATCACTCTGTATCTTTTCCTATCTAATTTCTTCTAACTTTTTCAACGCTATCCGTTGGGGATATAATCAGGCTTTAAAACGAATCCCGAATGGGTGATCCAGGGCCTGATTTAGGGGGTAAAAACTCATTTTTTCTGTTTTTTTCCATCAAAATTCATATTTAAAAGGCATTATTATATATTATTTCTCTTATTTAACGATTCTTTTTTGGTTTATTTTCTTCCCTGATCATCTAAGAACACTCCTAACTAATTAAAACTCCATATTTTTTCGTTAAAGTTATAAATAAATACCTTTTTTTGCATCGCTGCAGGAAAAATTTTAAAAAGTGCATATATAAAAGCCGTGCCTTGACAAAACAATTGAACGGACCCTCTTTACATCGAAATTAAAAAATATGACCTGTCAAAATGTCATGAAAATAACAGTTTTTGTAGCGATATTGGAAGCTTCCTGAACCGATTTCGGCTTGAAATATACATGGCAAAGGTAAAATGGTCTTTATATTTTTAATAGCGGTACATTTCATTGGACGATTTGAGCATTAAATACCAATTTCATTAATTTTGCTGAGGTCCTGCAAAGGCATTTAAAAATCAATTTCTATACGGGGAAATTTATTCATTTAATTATAATGTATGAAATGTCACAATTTGGCTAAAATGTCAGCATTTTGATGCGAGATTGGAAGGAGTCCGGACCAACTTCAGCCTCGAATTTACCGGGCAATGCATTTAGGGACCGTATACTTTCGGTAGAAAGACATTTCATTTCATATTATACCGATTAAATACCATTTTAATCGATTTTCCTATGACGCTACAAAGCATCATTGAAGATTCTAATATGAAGCTCAGTGGCATCGAAAAAATCCCAAAATATGCATTTTATTTTCTAACCATGAGCGTGTATACTTTTGGGGCAATATATTAATTATTATTGAATAATTTTAATTTAATTTTAGGGAAATGACTTGATTCGGATCGTTTTAAAGTAACCAGAACGATTCTAAAATACATTTTATACCTTCCGGCATGTGCATGATTGTATATATGTCTACAGGGTGTCCGAAAAGTCTTTGTATGCGCAAATATCTTTGTCATTAGAGCGAAGAAAAACTTAAATGAGTCTTATTTCAAGGAAATCGTAAATTTTTCATTCCTTTGTGTGGTTGTTTATATGTTGGTACACAACAGAATGTCCAAAAAGTCTTTGTATGGGGAAATATCTTTGCCAAATTTAATTTTAGGGAAATGAATTGACTCCCTTTTAAAGTAACCAGAACGATTCGAAAGTACATTTTATACCTTTCGGCATGTGGGTGATTCTGTATATGCCTACAGGGTGTCCGAAAAGTCTTTATATGCGCAAATAACTTTGTCATAAGTACGAAGATAAAATTAATAGGGTCGGTTTTCAAGAAAATCGAAAATATTTAAATTACCATGTGTCGTGTTGTGTTGTGTTTTTATGTATGTATACAGGGTGTCCGAAAAGTCTTTGAATGGGCAAATACCTTTGCCTTTCGTACAAATAGTAACTCGATGGTCGGATTTAAAGCAAATCGTAGGTATATATTTGCATTTCTATGTGTACGGATTTATATGTTTGTATACAGGGTGTTGGAAAAGTCTTAGTTTGGAATGGGCAAATACTCCTATTAGTACTTAGATAAACATTATTAGGTCGAATTTCAAGTAAATCGAATATATTTGTATTAATATGTGTTTATGCTTGTACGTGTGTATACAGGGTGTCCGAAAAGTCTTATTATTTGCAACTCCTTTTATTAGGACCAAAATAAACTTAATTAAGGCGGATTTCAAGAAAATCGTCTATATTTGTATTACTATGTGTTTATGATTGTACGTGTGTATACAGGGTGCAACTCCTTTTATTAGGACCTAAATAAACTTAATTAAGGCGGATTTCAAGAAAATCGTCTATATTTGTATTACTATGTGTTTATGCTTGTACGTGTGTATACAGGGTGTCCGAAAAGTCTTAGTATTTGCAACTCATTTTAATACGACCAAAATAAACGTAATTAAGGCGGATTTCAAGAAAATCGTCTATATTCCTATTTAAACGTGTGAGTGTTAGATTGAATGTATACAGGGTGTCCAAAAATTCTTGGAATGGGCAAATACTCCTATTAGTACTTAGATAAACTTTATTAGGTCGAATTTCAAGCAAATCAAATATATTTGTATTAATATGTGTTTATGTTTGTATGTATGTATACAGGGTGTCCGAAAAGTATTTTTGTTGGCAAAAATAGTTTCTACGTGTAGGTGTTTGTATGTATGTAGCGATGGGGTCACGAAGGGCGGTCTATTCTCCATCATCAGTCCGAAGGAGTGTGATATCTTCCTTAATACTTGGCCTAGAAACACGAAATTTTCAGGGCATGACAATGATGATATTACCGACCTTATAGAGCCCCCTCGGGGGCGATTAGGCGGTCTATCCGTACTAGTTAGAGACCGCCTTTCAGGCTCGGTCTCTATACCGAGCCCTTGGAAAAAAGTTGTGTGTTCGTGCGTGTGTATGTTGTCGTCCGTTTCGACATTTCCACCTTTTCAATTTTTTTTCTCGAAAACGGTTAGAGGGAGGGCAACCAAATTTTCTGGGTTAATAGAGGGATAGTGCGGCTAGCTTCGGTAAAAAATTCAGTTATACAGGGTGTTCCGTTTCGGAGTTATTAAACGCCAAAGTCGAAATTTCAGCGATTTCCGTTGACATCGATTACAGGTCGCAAAAGTGAATTAAATCGATTTAAATTTTTGGAGGTTGTGGAGGACCGGGGTGTTCCGAACCCTATTGAAACTGGCGGTATTCGGAAAATGGGAAGTAATTTTTTTGAATTTTTTTATGTCGAAAAATGCCCTTTGTAGACCCCAATTTGGCACCGAATAAGTCGAAACCGGAACATCGGACAGAAAAACGTAGTTGAACTTAAAACTAAAGAATCTCAAATACTTTCTTTTTGCAATACATTTACCTATACCTAAAACGACTGGAAATTGGAAAAATTTGGGAAAAAGTGGAAATTACGATTTTTCATGCAAATTTTTGACGGTTTTGAATTTTTTGGGGGGTCAAAATGGATCCAAATCGAAATTCCATGTGCCCTATCGGAAAGAGCTCGCCGAAATACGTTAGAAACGTATTTTTTAGTTCTTTTATTTCTAATAGGAAAGGAGAAATCGATAATTAAATTTCGATTTTTTACGATTTTTTTCATGACATCTCTACATTTGAATCACTCTGTATCTTTTCCTATCTAATTTCTTCTAACTTTTTCAACGCTATCCGTTGGGGATATAATCAGGCTTTAAAATGAATCCCGAATGGGTGATCCAGGGCCTGATTTAGGGGGTAAAAACTCATTTTTTCTGTTTTTTTCCATCAAAATTCATATTTAAAAGGCATTATTATATAGTATTTCTCTTATTTAACGATTCTTTTTTGGTTTATTTTCTTCCCTGATCATCTAAGAACACTCCTAACTAATTAAAACTCCATATTTTTTCGTTAAAGTTATAAATAAATACCTTTTTTTGCATCGCTGCAGGAAAAATTTTAAAAAGTGCATATATAAAAGCCGTGCCTTGACAAAACAATTACATCGAAATTAAAATATGACCTGTCAAAATGTCATGAAAATAACAGTTTTCGTAGCGATATTGGAAGCTTCCTGAACCGATTTCGGCTTGAAATATACATGGCAAAGGTAAAATGGTCTTTATATTTTTAATAGCGGTACATTTCATTGGACGATTTGAGCATTAAATACCAATTTCATTAATTTTGCTGAGGTCCTGCAAAGGCATTTAAAAATCAATTTCTATACGGGGAAATTTATTCATTTAATTATAATATATGAAATGTCACAATTTGGCTAAAATGTCAGCATTTTGATGCGAGATTGGAAGGAGTCCGGACCAACTTCGGCCTCGAATTTACCGGGCAATGCATTTAGGGACCTTATACTTTCGGTAGAAAGACATTTCATTTCATATTATACCGATTAAATACCATTTTAATCGATTTTCCTATGACGCTACAAAGCATCATTGAAGATTCTAATATGAAGCTCAGTGGCATCGAAAAAATCCCAAAATATGCATTTTATTTTCTAACCATGAGCGTGGGTTAATATATTAATTATTATTGAATAATTTTAATTTAATTTTAGGGAAATGACTTGATTCGGATCGTTTTAAAGTAACCAGAACGATTCTAAAATACATTTTATACCTTCCGGCATGTGCATGATTGTATATATATCTACAGGGTGTCCGAAAAGTCTTTGTATGCGCAAATATCTTTGTCATTAGAGCGAAGAAAAACTTAAATGAGTCTTATTTCAAGGAAATCGTAAATTTTTGATTCCTTTGTGTGGTTGTTTATATGTTGGTACACAACAGAATGTCCAAAAAGTCTTTGTATGGGGAAATATCTTTGCCAAATTTAATTTTAGGGAAATGAATTGACTCCCTTTTAAAGTAACCTGAACGATTCGAAAGTACATTTTATACCTTTCGGCATGTGGGTGATTCTGTATATGCCTACAGGGTGTCCGAAAAGTCTTTATATGCGCAAATAACTTTGTCATAAGTACGAAGATAAAATTAATAGGGTCGGTTTTCAAGAAAATCGAAAATATTTAAATTACCATGTGTCGTGTTGTGTTGTGTTTTTATGTATGTATACAGGGTGTCCGAAAAGTCTTTGAATGGGCAAATACCTTTGCCTTTCGTACAAATAGTAACTCGATGGTCGGATTTAAAGCAAATCGTAGGTATATATTTGCATTTCTATGTGTACGGATTTATATGTTTGTATACAGGGTGTTGGAAAAGTCTTAGTTTGGAATGGGCAAATACTCCTATTAGTACTTAGATAAACATTATTAGGTCGAATTTCAAGTAAATCGAATATATTTATATTAATATGTGTTTATGCTTGTACGTGTGTATACAGGGTGTCCGAAAAGTCTTATTATTTGCAACTCCTTTTATTAGGACCAAAATAAACTTAATTAAGGCGGATTTCAAGAAAATTGTCTATATTTGTATTACTATGTGTTTATGCTTGTGCGTGTGTATACAGGGTGTCCGAAAAGTCTTATTATTTGCAACTCCTTTTATTAGGACCAAAATAAACTTAATTAAGGCGGATTTCAAGAAAATCGTCTATATTTGTATTACTATGTGTTTATGATTGTACGTGTGTATACAGGGTGCAACTCCTTTTATTAGGACCTAAATAAACTTAATTAAGGCGGATTTCAAGAAAATCGTCTATATTTGTATTACTATGTGTTTATGCTTGTACGTGTGTATACAGGGTGTCCGAAAAGTCTTAGTATTTGCAACTCATTTTAATACGACCAAAATAAACGTAATTAAGGCGGATTTCAAGAAAATCGTCTATATTCCTATTTAAACGTGTGAGTGTTAGATTGAATGTATACAGGGTGTCCAAAAATTCTTGGAATGGGCAAATACTCCTATTAGTACTTAGATAAACTTTATTAGGTCGAATTTCAAGCAAATCAAATATATTTGTATTAATATGTGTTTATGTTTGTATGTATGTATACAGGGTGTCCGAAAAGTATTTTTGTTGGCAAAAATAGTTTCTACGTGTAGGTGTTTGTATGTATGTAGCGATGGGGTCACGAAGGGCGGTCTATTCTCCATCATCAGTCCGAAGGAGTGTGATATCTTCCTTAATACTTGGCCTAGAAACACGAAATTTTCAGGGCATGACAATGATGATATTACCGACCTTATAGAGCCCCCTCAGGGGGCGATTAGGCGGTCTACCCGTACTAGTAAGAATATATCCCCAATAGTCAAGGTACCACTACGTAGTTAACTTTATAACTTTTTCCCCAAGTTTTTTTCGACTTTATTTTTCGTTATTTGCCATCTGCGCAGTAGACCAAAATGCGTACCTCGCGCAAGCCGAGCGTGCTAGACATGCGTACGCAATTTCAGGAGATGTACTTGGGTGTCTACATTCGAACGCATTCACTTGCAAGAATATATCCCCCATAGAAAACCTACAACTACTTATTTAACATATTTTTACGATTTTATGACGTCTTACTTTTTTGAACATTCTTAACTATGAGACATTGTGACCAACCGTGCCAGCCTTACTAATCAGTTATATTACGCACTGACTTATTTTCGGCATGGCCGCCTCTTCTTATTTATTCAAGCATTAGTTATTGAGACTTTTTTTGCGTCCTGTGAGAAATTCACAATATTGTACACTGAAAAAATCTTGATCTAATTTGAAAATTAGAGTATTCTTGGAAAATTAGCCTTACATGAAGCGCTACTATTCTTGTGTCAAGCGAAAATTCTTAGTGCAAGTAAAGGCTAATCTTGAATCTACAAACGTTCTATTCTTGGCATCCAAGACAATAGTAATATTGGTTTAAGGACTGCTACTGTTCAGTCAAGAAGAAGGGTTAGTTTAAGATGAAGAATAGGAGTACAGTTATTTTAATTGGTAATTTACATTGTCTGAAGAATAACTAAAGTTATGGCAAACAGTTTATATACATTGACATAAATATTGCTTACTTTTGAACAAAGAGATACACTTTTCTAGCAAAAGACGTTAGTCTTCTTGGAAATACGTAATCCACTGATATCTTAGCGATCCTTTGGCGAAAGCGCTTTTTTCTTTCGCCAACCCTTTTAAAATACTCCCCTCTACCCTAATCCACTAGTATTTTTAGTGCCCCTTTGACGAAAGCGCATATATGCCTTTTGGACACTCACCCTTCTAATCCACTGATATCTTAGCGATCCTTTGGCGAAAGCGTTTTTTTCTTTCGCCATCCATTTTAAAATACTCTCCTCTACCCTAATCCACTAGTATTTTTGGTGCCCCTTTGACGAAAGCGCAAATATGCCTTTTGGACACTCACCCTTCTAATCCACTGATATCTTAGCGATCCTTTGGCGAAAGCGCTTTTTTCTTTCGCCATCCCTTTTAAAATACTCCCCTCTACCCTAATCCACTAGTATTTTTAGTGCCCCTTCGGCGAAAGCGCAAACATGCCTTTTGGACACTCACCCTTATGCAATATAGGGGAAGGAGGCATTGACACTATATATGACCTTCTTACACCACCTTACACAATTCCCCTAATACGCACACACCCCATCAGTGCCTTTCTGACACCTTGACCACACTCAATATACGTCACTGATAAATAGTTCGACTTCTCCGTGTGTGTATTCACTTCAACACCGGAGTTAAGTTAAGAAAAAGTTGAAATAAGGATTACTATACTTGGGTTGAGGTTACCTACTTTTACATTACGACCGTATTGCAGTTCGTTTAAGAATTGCTATACTTATTTCAAGTTTATTTGCTTTTTTCTCAAGCTAAGTTAGTTCTTGTTTCAAACATTACAATACTTAATTTACTCGTATTTAGTATTGAAAGAAGTATAGATGTGCGTATTGTTTTAAGAATAACATGCCTTTTGGAAGGACTATACTTGCTCTTGCGGATACACAAGACTAAGCTATCCTTCACTGAAGACTATTACTCTTGACTCTAGTATAGCTTTTTTCAGTGTATATCTCACGGAACCCTCTAAGCGCGAGTCGAACTTGCACTCAACCGTTTTTTTTTATTTCATACAATCATGGCAACGCCCATCAATTAAATTATTTCTGTCAAATACCGTATGCACTTATTTTCGGCATCGACGCCTCTGGTAACAGACCAACAGTGCCTGCCTTACTTATTACGTTACAAGTTGTTTAGAATGGCCACCATGAACTTCTTGGCAGTGATAAAGTCCGTTTTGGAACTCTGCTAGGGCTAACCTGAGCAAAGCTATCAACCGTAATTTTATTTCGTGTTTTCTTTTGATAAGATATTTCTTGATTTAAAACTAGATCATTCAATCTGGGAAGAAATTTTGGATTCCGGAATTTCGGTATCACCGCAATCCCGTAATTGATCCAGGAATTCATTAATTCTGTTTCTCAGCTTGTATTTACAAAAGTTTTAATTTTCTAGAAGTCTCTTTTAAAGAAACAGATTTATTTAATCGGATAGATTTGAGATTCGTTTTGTGAGTATTTAATGAATGAGTCAGCAAACCATTTGTGAAACCTCCTTGGGTTTTTAAAACAACAATTCATTTTTTTGCACCGAGCAGCTGACTTCCATCAGTTGCGGGCAAAAAATAAGAGGGAAGACCGGGGTTGGTTGGCATAGGTTTGCACGTTTTGTTAATTTAATTGTTTTGGTGACTGTTAAAATTAACTTAAATGCATCTTGATATTCTTATAAAGCTTTCTTTTGAATATTTTAAATACTTTTAGGGCCACCGTCAATACAAAACGATAAAAATCTATTTTGAATAGGTTTTGGGCAGCTTTGCCAATTTATTCCACCAACGGTTGGCATATCATGTGGGGTAAGTTGACACATGGGAGTTTTTTAACACATTGTCTCAACAATATTTCAAGGAAAAAAGTAGCTTTTACTTATTAAACAGTATTATAATCGACTAAAATTTTAAAATAATCACTACAAACATGGTATATATATGCTCCCAAACAGCTTTCTTACAGTCGACAATGTATCCAGTTTTCACCGGAACGGCTGTTTGAAAGTGGTTCTAAATATATTAAACACAGCTCATCTTCAGACGACTCTTCTTTTCTTTTCAGCTTTTCTTCCATTATGCCAACCAAATCAAACATGACTTACCAAAAATTGTAAAATTGACGATTAGGTTCGTTGTATACAATTAAATCATAATCATATACCTATGTTAAACACAGTTACCTGTGTACAAATAGTACCGACTTCGTTAAAGTATTAACACATAATTAAAATAATTAAAATACATAAATTCCAAACGATTGAAAAATAATTACCAAATCAAAATTTCGACTTTCTTTTCCTTTCTTTTAGGTGCTAACAAAAATAAAATGCACGCTCCATTTTGTTTTTGTCGTTCCTAGCTTAAACGTAAAAATAGCGTTTCCAGCCCCTATAATTTGATTTGTACTTGTGCTGCTGGCACATAAAACAAAATTTTATTTTTATATAAACGACCCTGTATAGAATAGCAATTATTAGCTCTGTTCGTTAGAATCAACAACCAATTAACCCCAATCATGTTTCAGTTACTAAGTAACGTGACCGTTTACCGACTGATTTCCAGTAATTTCATTGGCTCTGGCTGGTTTGTGATTCTTCTACAAACGAAGTTATTAGGAGAAGCCAAACCAAAAAAAACTGAATATTTCATGTTTAAGCACGGGGACAACCCAACATCGCCAAGGCCGTAGCCAGCGAGAAATTTCTGGGGCGGGGGTTAGTGTCCGTTCATTCTTCATTCCTCGTCAAACCCGTTCATCCCTCCCCTGGCTACGGCCTTGAACACACAAAATAATAATCCTTTTTTCCAGGGATCAAAAGGACCGCGGGTAGACCGACGTTTGGCGATGACACTCGCTAGTAGGCTGGTCTGATACGTCAATATCAGGGCAGATTTTTGACAAAATTGCAAAATATGGATTTAAGATAATTTTAATTTTAATTAATTAATTTTAATGAGTTATTAATATTAACTGAAATTTTATCTTTTTTATTTTGGCAAAACTGTTAATGTCGTTTTGAATTTCAAGGCTTAGTTCAAGTTTTTCAAAGAACTTTTGACTTGTACCTTTGATGTATTATTAATTCCTTCGATAGCTTCAGTTTTTTGTAAGGTTCAGTGAATTGGCGGAAATAATGAGAAGATGACTTACCGATCTGGTGAGGTTCACTGGAACATGGGGGCCCCCTGGATGTGTTAATCTGAAGATGTCCTCTGGGTCATAACTCGCAATTAAACGTAGTATTAATCTAAATTTTTTACAAAAGGCGGACACTATATGGTTTTCACTAGCGAGTTTATTAAAGCGTGTATGCGGGTGTTATTGCGTTAAGTTACAGTTTTTGAATGCTGAAGCAAGACTTCTACTCCCGCGCATGGCGATAAGAAGTCACCTCTCTGGTAAAAGCCAAATCACTGAATTTGTGAACTAGATAGTTAAGTTAATATTAAGTTAGGTTGAACAAAAAAAGTGCAGATGGCGCAATTAGTATTAAATGTTAAATTATATTAGGATTACGGAAATTATATGAATAGTTTAAAGGACTAAATTTAAATTAAATAAAATTAAACTTAAACTAAAGGAAAATGAACCATAACGGCCCACCGTAAATGCTATGCATTTACCGTAGAATCCATCGGTAATGGGCATAATTTAGAAATTGGGCGTTTTAACACATTATTGCCCGTCTTAACTAGAGCAACACGGGCCACATTATCCGATCCACAATAGACTTCAGTAATTCTCCCTAACTGCCATTGAAGTGGTGGTAGCAAATCATTTTTTATTACGACTAAACTTCCTACTTCGGGAACGCTGTTGTTATCTAACCACTTACTACGCTGTTGGAGAGTATGAAGATATTCACGTTGCCAACGCCTCCAAAAATCTTGTTGAATTCTCTGGAGCAATTGCCAACGAGTTATGCGATTTAATTTTAACTGGGTAACATCAGCATCTGGAGCAGCACTCAAAGGCTCCAGTGTCAAGAAATGACCGAGCGTTAATGCACTCATATCATTGGGATCTGAACTTAAAGGAGTGATAGGTCTTGAATTAATAATGGCCTCAATTTGACAAAGAACTGTATAAAATTCTTCATATGTAAGAACTTGTAAACCAACGACCCTAGCTAAATGTGTATTAGTTGACTTAATGTTACTTTCCCAAAGCCCGCCAAAATTAGGGCTACTGGGGGGAATGAAATGCCAATTTATAGGTTCCGTCGAATCATAATTCAAAAGTTGCTTATTTGCGCTAACAAAATTTGTTCCGTTATCACTGTATAGATCACCACCACTGTGTGAAAATGGTTTTAATTGCGAAATACGTGGAATAGGGAGATTTCCCATTTGAGGTTGAATAGAGCGCGGTTTTACTTTAAAACATTGTACGCATTTAGATAAGATAGAACGGATCAGCTGCTTGGCAGAAATAATCCAAAATTGCTGATGTAATAAATGTTGAACGGTCTGAATTCCAGCATGTAAATATTTCCTATGCAAATTTTCAATTAATAAACAGGACAGTCTGCTGTTTTTGGGTAATAAAATAGGAAATTTTTTATTATATGAAAGAGTAGAATTATATAAGCGACCTCCAACGCGAAGAATATTTTGCGAATCAAGAAACACATTAAGTTTTCGCAAAAGATTTTGGGAGAACGTAACCATTTCTCAGGGCGCGAATTTCTAGAGCAAATTGCTTATTTTGTTCATGCTTGATCAAATCAAGAAGACTCTTATAAAGTTCTTGCGAGGAAATATATCCTGAGATTTTATCCTTTGTATTACAGTTATTTATGAAGCGGAATATATATGCTAACACTCGATTTAATTTAGAAACAAGGAACATTTATTAAGTAAAGAATCCAAAAAATCGGTAGGTTCCGTAGCAGAAGCAGTTAGTGTAACTATTTTCTTTTCTTCGTCTTCTGGTTTAAAAGTGTCTGAAGAAAAATTTTGCGTAATTTTATTATAAGACTTTGGCCACAAATCTACCGAACAATTAAGAAATTCTGGACCTTTAAAGAATATACTATTATTTGACAGGTCTGAAGAAAAAATTCCTCTTGATGCGACATCGGCTGGATTTAATGATGAATCTACGTAAAGTCAATTGTTTTGTTTGGTGGTAATTTTTCTTGTATCAACGCGACGCGATTAGCGACAAAGGGTTTCCAGCATGAGGAGTGCGATTTTATCCAATAGAGCGTAACGGTGGAATCTGACCACGCGAAAATATTGTGAAAGTCAATTGGATAATAATTCGGATAATAATTTGGCGGCGCATAGCACAAGACGAGCAATACTAATAGTTTTCAGCGGAGCGACCCTAGTTTTACTAGCGATAAAGTAAACTGAAAATGATGATTTCCATAGAACACGTAAATACACTAGAGCAGCGTATGCCTTTTCACTGGCATCAGCGAAACCATGCAGTTCGTAACTTGCACGTCCGCAGAACATATTTATGTGACGGGGTAAAGTAAAATTTTTTAAACATGACAGCTCGTCTCTAAAACGTTCCCACTCTTGACATATGTTTGGTGGTGGCGTACTATCCCAGTCAACACCTAATACCCACAATTTTTGAATTAAGCATTTAACGAATATTACACATGGCGAAAGAAAGCCTAATGGATCATGAACTCTTGCTAATTCCGATAATATATTGCGCTTGGTACATGCCCTCTGAATTGACTCTATGTGAAAAGTAAAATAATCACAAGAAGGTTGCCAACGTAGTCCTAAAATTTTTGCTGTCTCATCGTGATCCAAAGAGAGCGCCGAAGGATTAATTATTGACTTTGGTAAAGTTTCTAAAACTGTTTGATTGTTGCTAGCCCATTTATGTAAGCAAAAACCTCCACGTTTCAATAAACGCGTAAGTTCATCTTTAAGGTTTAGAGCATCCTCAATTGTAGCGCATGACGTCACAATGTCGTCAACAAAGACATCGGTGAGTAAAACTTTCGCGGCGGTTGGAAAGTCATTTTCTTCGTCTTTAGCTAATTGTTTTAGAACTCTTAATGCGAGAAAAGGGGCAGGCGTTGTGCCATACGTTAAAGTAAGTAAGCGGTATTCAGAAATAGGTTCTGTACTTTTAAATCTCCATAAAATTCGTTGGTAATCGCACTGATTTGGCGTAACCAAAATTTGTCGATACATTTTTGAAATGTCACACGTTAAGACAATTGCATTTAAACGAAAATTTATTAAAATTTTACATATATCTGTTTGTAATTTTGGACCAGGCAACAAAACGTCATTCAACGATTCATCCGTACCACTTTTTGCGGAAGCGTTAAATACTACGCAGACTGGCGTTGAGAAACTATCCGGGCGTTCAACAGGGTGATGGGGAATGTAGAAACTAGCATTTGTTTGTAAGGGATTTTTTAAATATTCCATGTGGTTTAATTCCAAATATTCTCTCATAAAATCAGAATATTTTTTGTACAAATTTGGATTTTTTTGTAGTAGGCTTTCAAGCGATAAAAAACGGTTTAATGCTAATGCCCGACTGGTTTTAAAACTAGGATTTATTTTAGAGAACGGTAGAGAAACAATAAATCGACCATCGGCGGTTTTAGAACACGTAGAAGAAAATAATTTTTCACAATATTCTTCATCGGGTGTAAGAATAGGTTTACTTGGGATATTATCTAACTCCCAAAATTTAGTAAGCATATTATTTATTTCTTGGCAATTTATTTTGCATAAAAAGGACTGGACCACCTGCTGCGTAGAAAAGTTTTCAATCTTACCCAATAAAACTACACCGAAAATACTATTTAAACCTACAGGGCGATTGTCTCTATCAAAGACTCGGCCATCCTGTATAATATATGGATATAAATCAGCTCCAATTAGAAAATCAATAGGTCCCGGTTTATTGAAAGTTGGATCTGCTAATTTTAAATTTTTAATATAATTCCAGTTGTCAACACTAAACTCTTGACTTGGAAGTGGCGAACAAATTTTTGGTAAAATCATAGCAGTAATGTTAATAGTGGGACTACTTTGACCTACTGGTCGAAGATTTAAACAGACTGAATCGACTTGGGATTGTATATGGGTATCCCCAATACCTTGTATATCAGAATTTATCTTTTGTCTTTGCAAACCTAAATTGTTTGCACACTTGTGAGTAACAAAACTAATTTGCGAACCTGAATCTAATAATGTACGAAATTCTTGAAAGTTTCCGCGTGCGTCTTGAATTTCAACAAATGCTGTGGCGAGTAGTACTTGAGATGATTTAGAAATAGAGGAAAAACTTGCGTTTGAGTTTGTAGGTAAATCGGATGGCGTGTTGGTTGCGTTTACACCGTTCATTTCAGGCGGAGACGAGTGTAAAGAAATTTGCGGCGAATTATTTAAGTGTAATAAACTATGATTGCGTTTTTTGCATATTCTACATGACATGGCGGAGCGACAGTTTACTGTACGATGAATGTTACTAAGACAGTTACAACGTAATCTTTTTAATTTTGCGTAATCAAAGCGTTCTGGCGGCGCTTTAGAAATAAAATTTGGACAGTTGTATAAGGCATGATCTGCATTACACGCAATACAGCGGAGCGGATTATCTGTTACGTTACCTATAAAAATTCCATTGGAAGGACTAGGTCGCGGTTGAGAGCGTATAGAATATTTTTGCGGTCTTAAGGCGAGGTTAGGGTTTTGCTGCGTTGGGGTAACAGTAAATAAAGCGTTACAATGGTTTTCTAAGAAATTGTAGACATTTTTATATTGCGGAATTTCTCCATGTTTTCCGTGTGCAATTTCAAAGCGGGTAACAATATTTGCGTCAACCTTTTTAAGAAGTAAGTGCGTTAATATAAAATCCCAAGAATCTGGATCTAAATTTAACGTTTTAAGTGCTTCTATATTTTTTGAAAATATATCTACTAAATTTCTTAAAGCGCTCGGATCATCAGAGTTTACACTGGGGGCATTTTCAATGCTGCTCCAATATGCTTGTGCCAAAAGTCTAGTATTTTTGTAGCGTTTTACTAAATTATCATAAGCGATAGAATAATTAGCGGCAGACATTGGTAAGCATTTAACCAAATTTAAAGGAGTACCTTCAAGGTGCGGAATCAAGTAAGAAAATTTTTCAATATTTGAAAGTATAGGATTGTTATGTACCAAATTCTCAAAAAGATCATAAAACGCAGGAAACGATTTGATATCTCCTTTAAATTTAATCAGTTAAATTTTTGGCAGATTAACATGGTCTGGGTTTACCGCATTGGAGTTACCAATGCTTGTTCTAGATTTTGTAGAACTAGTTATAGATGACAAGGAAAATAATTCATTATAAAGGGCTTTAACTTGCGAGACTGTAGAATTGAATTTATTAATTTCTTTAGTGGCCAATTTCACTTCATCATCCTCGCTATAAGTCAAATTTATAAGCGCAGAGTGATGTTTAAAATATTCATTACGAATTTGTTCCAAATCCTCACAAGCAGGTTCAAAAATGCGTTTCTTTGAATTATCTGATTTTGCAGCTAAACCCAGAGAAAGCAATTCGTTAAGTTTAGAGATTTCAATATCTCGCAACACTTTACACTTTTTAATTTTATCAGCGTTTGACATCGTGAAAAGAAGAAAACTTAATTTAATTAGCAATAATTAGTTAGGTTTTTAAGATATATTATTAAAAGACAATGTCAGTTTAATTTTCAAATGACCAACTTACAACTGTGTAAACGTAGTAAAATTCAAAAATTATTTTGCGATTTATTTAAACTATTTGGTTTTTTTACTACCAACACTTCATATCAATGGCAAATAAAATGCGACAAAAATGCACGTTTAAGGAATGTGATTGTAAGTGATACTTTTTCGTAAAAAATTAGAAAACTAAATAAATTTTTAAGAAAGTAATTACGCCTTCATGCACAAATATCAAAATCCGGCAAGCGATTGGACCAAATGATGTATTATTAATTCCTTCGATAGCTTCAGTTTTTTGTAAGGTTCAGTGAATAATGAGAAGATGACTTACCGATCTGGTGAGGTTCACTGGAACATGGGGGCCCCCTGGATGTGTTAATCTGAAGATGTCCTCTGGGTTATAACTAGCACTTAAACGTAGTATTAATCTAAATTTTTTACAAAAGGCTATATATGGTTTTCACTAGCGAGTTTATTAAAGCGTGTATGCGGGTGTTATTGCGTTAAGTTACAGTTTTTGAATGCTGAAGCGAGACTTCTACTCCCGCGCATGGCGATAAGAAGTCACCTCTCTGGTAAAAGCCAAATCACTGAATTTGTCAACTAGATAGTTAAGTTAATATTAAGTTAGGTTGAACAAAAAAAGTGCAGATGGCGCAATTAGTATTAAATGTTAAATTATATTAGGATTACGGAAATTATATGAATAGTTTAAAGGACTAAATTTAAATTAAATAAAATTAAACTTAAACTAAAGGAAAATGAACCAACCTTAATATAATACCTACTATTTTATAATATTTTGCTACGAATGCATGATGATTTTTAAACAAATACTCTGAGAAGTCCCAACGAAAACATGCACTTTTTTCAATTTTTAAAAAGCTTTGCAGGCCGCAAAACATTTTTTACTTATTCTCAATATAGACAACAAAAACTAATATTTGTAAAATATTTTTGTTGACTTACGTATGGTTAATTAAAATTAAAATAATTTTTTAGTTTTTAAGAACATCTTGTTAGCTAAGCCTGTTCAAAGGGGTGCCGATCTTTGCAGCTTATTTCAGTCGGCACTTTGATCTTTATATCCGTGCAACGGTGATCTGATCAGTTCTTCTCTGCATTATTTATAGATATTACTTAAATTGTTATCTTATTCTGTAACCTATAATTTAATATTTCAAAATATTTAATATCTGATGATTTTTTTAGTTTACGTTCGTTGGTTAGCCTAATCTCTTGTAAAAATAATAATTTTAATATTAATTTAAATATTTAACTTTTTTTCAAAAATTTGGCTTGATATTGATATATCGGACCACCGTACTGACGCGTGCCATCCTTAACAAAAAAAATTATTTTATTTATCAAGAGAGAATTTTTATTTCTGAATTAAATCACTGAAGAAAATATGGACTTTACGCAGATCTGCTAACATTGGTTTACAAAGATTATATTTATTTTATTTTAAAATTTTTCACAATCTTATGTCAATGTTGCTTAAAATGGAAAATTTTCTAGTTACAAATTATGTTGTGAAAAAAGTTTGTTAGTATGTTATTTTCTGTAACTTATAATAAAGTACTTATTATTTCAGCATCACAAATTTTTCTTTGTGCCACTTACTATTATTTAGTAAATGGTGTTATATAAATTTAATTGAATACATAAATGTCGTTATTTTTTTACAAAAACCAAAGTTCATTATGCTTTAACAAGTTATAAAATACTGAATTGTTACGAATTAAAAAAATCTTGTTTGACTAGATGAAACACGAGTATTTTATTCTGATAGAGTGTTTCCTTATTGCTTAATTGACATTGGATTAATTTATCTTGGATTCTTCCACTTTCTAAAGGAAAATTATAATGAATTATTATGTTATTGCGTAGTAGATTTAAGTTGCAGTTTCTTATGCTCTTTGCCTTGATCAATTAATAAGTAAAGTTTGTATAACGGGCAGTGCTGCCAGATCTGAAATGACAAAGGCGGTAGATTCGACGTCTGACCGGTACGCATATTCGTTAATAAACTGCACCCATTATAGACCGTTCGGAAAGCCGAGCGTTGCCTTGTTAACTGCAGATGATATAGATAAACTTCGCAACTATATCGTCTGCACTTAACTGATTCTGTCATATTGATATGCTGACATTTATGAATTAAACTATCGACGTTCTGGAAAAATTTTGCTATTATAGCATTATAGCGTCCGCGCTTAACTCTACGACGCGACAGTGATAACAAACACGGTTACATAAAATTTTCAAAAACATGGATTCATTGCCGACAGATTTTCAATATTATAGGACTGATAGTACTACGATTAGGACAACGTTAGGAGACAAAGAGGCAGTAGAGGTAAGCAAAATATGTATTAGTTTACAACGAAACCAAGCATATTTTATTCCCGCGAAAAAACACGGTGTGCATAACATAACCTATGAAAATATGTATAGGTTTTTTGGGTTAGTGTTTTAATGTACTAAAATGTATAAAATAATGTAATTTGCTTAAAATATTTTAATAAAATGCGTGGATTTTACTGCTCATATAGTTGGTACATATTAATGTTTAATGACTAAGTACCACAATAGAATGCGTGGGTCACTTTGTTCAGAATAAATCAAAGGCAGTATATATGCTCCTTCAAAAGCAATTGAAAGTATTGAAACTAAACTCTAAAGCGCCCCACAATTTTTGTTGTTGTACTTAGTCATTAAACATTAACAGGTACGTATGTAGATATGTAGCAACTATATGAGCAGTAAAATTCACGCATTTTAACAAATAAAATTATTTGAAGCAAATTAAATTATTATATACTTTTAAGTGCATTAAGAGAGTGTTTGTTTAGTTTTTTTAAACTATAATTTTACTTCCACATCACAAAGTGATGGGAAGAAGTAAGTATAGTAACGGTCCAAAAATTTTCTAAAATTTAGTTTAGCTAAATCGGCTTAAAATGTCCCAAAACGTGTTGAAAAACTAATTTGAGCAAAAAAAATTCTGTCGGTCTGTCGGTCGGTATGTTAGTTCCCCCGATAACTTCTGAAGGAATTGAGCTATTAGCTTCAAATTTGGTACACAGATAGGTATCCATAAGAGAACTGTTCGGATTGTTTTTGAGCCAAATATGTTCAGGGGAAGGAGGTGAAATGGGGGGTTAATTATCAAAAAATTGCAATTTTTCGTTACAAGTCGAGTAATATGTCGTTCTCGGGATTTTTTAGTACACAGATTTCGATTTTACATTCCATATGACATTTTAGCACAAAATAGTGGTGATGGTAAAAAGAAGAGGGCGTAAAAATTGAAAATTGTTGTAAAAATCGAGTAATATGTCTTCTTAGGGGGTTTCAGGTATACAAATTCTGATTTTATAATCTATATGACAATTTAATACAAAATTATGAAGAGAGGGGAAGGAGGTAAAAAGGAGGGAATGGAAAGATTTTTCTGAAACAATACTAAAGAATCTAGATGACGACACTGCATCTTCTTATCCAGCTGTCAAAGTTTTCCTTGAAAATCGAAACAAATATGCTCAGTCCTCAGAATCTTTGTTGTCAGGACTTCATACAGCTTTTAAATATTCTGGTTGGAGTTAGCAAACTATTTACTTACCTCTGTATTAATATTTCCTCAACATTTTTAGGTCTGCCATCAAAAGCACAAAAAACATGATGCCAAAGGAAAGGGAAAAAAATTTCGGTTCAACCAACTTCAGTTTCTCGAAGGAAAACTAAATTTTCAGGGAGGTAATCACAACAGGCTGGTCGGAAAATTAATATGTTGGATAAAAAAAAAGAAAAGCACCTCATGCTCTTAATAAATGTGTTAAATTGAATGTTCTTCTAGGAGATAATAAATATAAAAAATAATTTTTTAATCGTATTTTTATGTGTTGTTTCTTGAAAAATAAAAACGAAATTTAATATGTGCTGACAATGCTTTTTACTTTTCATAATAATCTTGTGTGTACTTGGTATAAAAAATAATCATGTCAAGTGCAGACGATATAGTTGCAAAGGTATCTAAATCGCAGTGGCGGTTGGTGAAATTTCAAAGTTGTTTATCTCTGTTCATACTTACAGGACCCGTACCAAATTTAGGGGTTTTCCTAGTGAGCCCACTGGGCATGTTTTGGTAAAGAAAAAAAAAACATTTTGTAATTTGCGAAAAAAAGGGAAATTTTTGGTGCGGCCCTCCCAAGAAAAAATGAACACGTCTAGGTATTTGATTTCTTTTTTGCCTAAACAAATTTTGCATCATTTTGGCGACAGGTTTTCAATTTTGAGAGAAAACAATGTGTTAGTAGAGAGTTATAGTCATTTGAATTTTTTTATGCCTAAAATATAATTTTCCAAAAAATTCAAATGACTATAACTTTCTCCTAACACATTTGTTTCTCTCAAAATTCAAAACCTGTCGCCAAAATGATGTAAAATTTGTTTTGATTGGGTTTGCTTAGGACAAAAAAGAAATCAAATACGGAAAAATGACGTCGGAACAGGGTTAGCACCTGGTTAGGGGCCCTGACAAGTCACTTCGCCTGTGAGGAAAGAGACTTGTCAGGGCCCCTCACCAGGTGCTAACCCTGTTCCGACCTTAGGGTACCCTCCGATTCGCTTGGCCCCAATTTACCTGTACGATTAGCGCACCCGGTTGCGCTAGCCCAATAGGAAACGGAAATATGCGTCCGGGATCCAAACGGGAACCTTCAGTTTTTACACTGCGCTAAGCAACCACACGATCAGTTAATGTTACTTATTCCATGTAGGTCATTCGTTAGTTAGGGAATGCTGGAGTTATTCCATTCTGTTTTCAACATGCCATCGGGTGCAATTTAAAAGAATTCCGTATTTCTTTTAGCAATTTTATCTGATAAATTAATAAAAACACTGCTAGCATAAATAGCTTGGCGCTCTAACAGATGCCTTTCAAAAGCAGACCGAAACTGAAAAATTATATCATAAAATTTGATTTGGTACCTGATTTAACTAATCAATAACCCCTATTTATCCCATTAAATCATCCATGCTTCAGTTCTATAACATCAAGCAAAAGAATAATGAACAATAAACACATATACTGGTGCTCAAAACTTTGAATCAAGCATTAACTTAAATTGATATTTAGAGACAACTTTGGCAGTAACATTACCATGAACATGAGTGCTGTCACATTACAAATGTCCAATTAGTTTAATTATTAATTAAATTGTTCGTACCACTGGACAATAGTAAACGAAAAGAAAGTGCTGTATAACGAATTATTTTCTAATCAAAACGCTACTGCTTCTGCAATCTTCGTTTCAGATGCTTGACATAATAAGTACATAACAGAAAACCGAAAACTAACAAGAACGCTACTATTTTGGAAGAAGAGTCTGGTGATTCTTTTGAATCACGGAATCATGGAAAAATGTTTAATATGCATTGCTATAACGGACGAAATTTTTAATAGAAACAGAAGTTAAAATTTAATCTTTAGATTTAGTCGCTTTTATTATAAAAATTAATATACACACTATTAAAATTCAACTTCGGAATATATCAACTTCGAAGGAAATGGCATTACATTGGTAAAGTGACTTGCGGGCAAGCAATGCCTCTGGAATCCTCTGGGTGAAGAAGCAACTGTCATATTTACAAGAATATGAATATGTTAGACGCCCATTTATCTCTACCAGGATTACTATAAGGAACAACCCCATTTTGTTTGTAAGAATTGGAAAATTTTTCCAGACTGTATGCTTAATAATAATAACCATCACATAGGTTCCTTACACCAAGGATCAATTCTGTAAGCTAGATAATGCTGTTCTAAATGACAACATCGAGATCCAAGTATATGACAGCATATGTTTATGGCATAGCTCACAAAAAGACAGTGTGTTCTGCTCTTGCATGAAAGTACGGGGCATGCAAGAAGCCTTTATAACAGTAGCATATTAGTGAGATCTGTTCTTGAATTACAGTAGTCAACTTTGTCAACACATATTATGTTCCGTTTCTATTTTAGAAAAAGTATACTATGCGGAATTGCTATTGAGGGAGTTGCCTGATGAGTTGTCTTTCTGATGATCCACATGGGTGAAAGCTTACTATCTACCCGGCCCGGAGTTTTCCATTATTAGTTCTTGGATGCCCCGTACTTCGATGCAAAAGCAGAACACAATATCTTTTTTGTCCGCTATGCCACTAACATTTTCTTCTTATACCGACAAGTTATTGGCCGCAAGTTATCGGCAATAAATTGCCTTCTAATAGGCAAGTATTACGAGTGCTCTTTTACAACATGCGTGAAGTGAAGCTTAGTTTACGCGTAAGTGCCACATTAACTTAAGGAAGTTTATATTTTTTTGGGATAAGGCTCACACTCCAACAAGTGCGGACTTTCATTATATCGAGAAACTCGAGAAGCTTTATGTGGAGTGGCGGGCGCTACAAAAATCAGCTAAAAGGGCTAGTGTAAAAGAGACACAAAATATTTTCGGAGTAAAATTGGACGTAAAGATAAACAGTTTCTCATTAATCAAAGACAAGAAGAAGGGCGCCCTGGTTTTAAGCATGGTATTGATCACAACCTTACTTCTCAAGAGAAAACAGCTGAAGAGAGATCTCAGAAATTATCCGATCGATTACAGCGAATTTTTCAAGAAAAATAGATTGATGCAAGCAGCTACCTATTCATTATCAAGCAGTAGTCCAGCCGACTACAATGAAAGTGAGGAAGCAACTTTCGAAGCCCAAGAACAGTTTTTGCAAGAAGAGCCTGGCCCATCACGGCCAAAAAAGAAAAGATTATATGGAATATGCAACATCATTACACCAAAGTAAGCGATAGGTACGGAATACATATTTTGACAGCTGTCGCAGAAGCACAGGACGATATAAAAGCTTTTTCCATAAGCAGAAGTACACTTCAACGCTCTAGACAACGTATACAAGAAGAAAGACCTGCAAAAATAAAAACAGCTTTCGGAAAATCTCAGTTGGTGGCACCAGTAGTCCATTGAGATGGAAAGCATTTATCTAACTGGAATGGAAAATGTCGATAGACTTGCTGTCTTAGTTACCAGTGGAAATATTGAGCAACTGCTTGGAATACCTTCTTTATAGAATTCAACGGGGAAAGAACAGGCCGCAGCAATTTATGATGTGCTTGTCAAGTGGAATTTGGAAAGCAGGATAGTAGCCCTATGTTGTGACACCACAGCATCCAATATGGATTTTTTAAATGGGCAGCCATCATATTACAATAAATTTTAGAAAGAGATATTCTGTATTTTCCTTGTAGACACCATATAGGTATTTGAAGTTGTTTTGAGAAGCGCGTTTGACATAAAAATGCCTTCATCATCTGGTCCAAATGTAGCACTATTTAAACGTATTAAGGAATTTTGGCTGAAAATAGATCAGAAAAGTAAAAACTGGGTTTCAGGTAGAAAGAATTAAATACATTTTACAGCCAGTGAAAGCTGAAATTGCAAATTTCATAGATGCATCTTTAACAAAGCAGCAACCCCGTGATGATTATAAAGAGTTTTAAATGCTTTCAAAACTTGTTCTGGAAGAGCAACCCGCTAACGTGACCTTTTATCGTTCAGGTGCATTTCATCACGCACGTTGGATGTCCAAGGCAATTTACCGCCTAAAAATATTTTTTTCCAAGATCAATTTAAATGAACTTACAAAGATAATAGAGGTATTGAAACTATATGCATTTTTATTGTAAAATTTTACATAAAGCTTGGTTTAAAGTGAATGAAAACACAGTTTTGTAATAAGTGCAAATTTAATAAATAATTAAGCAGAGCGCTTTCGACCTTATAGGTCATCATCAGTGCTACCTGAAAGTAAGGAATAAACTGGTTGAAATACAAATAAACTTTTTATGAAACATAAATTAGTTTTAAATTTTAAAAATTGAAAAAAGAAATTTTGAAAGGAGAAATTTTAATTTTTATTTTATTTTAAGTACTTGAATTTATATTAGTTTTCTATTTTTAGAAAAGGATGAGATTTTGAAATTGAAAGGAGAAATTGAAAGGAGAAATTTTAGTTGTTATTTTACTTGATTTTATATTAGTTTTTCTGTTTTTAATTTTTTGTAGGTTATATTAGTTCATTACTCACTTGTCAGGTTAACAGTCAGCGACTCATGTGAACAAACAACAGTTAACAAATTAAAATATTATTACAATACATTTAAAATTTAGACCTTCATTTGACAAAACAATTTTTAAATTAAACGGTCACATCTTTGATGGTGCAATTCGAAACGCTCAGGAACCATGAGGTTGCTAAATCGTTATGGGAAATTTATTTTGTAACCAGAAAGAACTAGTGTGAAGCCTGGTTACAAATTGCGCGAAATTCAAATTTCGACAACAGAAACCAGTCATGTGTGAAATCCGAAATCCAACCCTATAAAATAACAGGGGGGTTGTAAATTAGGTTGTATTTAAATCTTGAATTAAAGGGAAAGTCTGAGGGAGCATGAAATGAAAGATACTAATCAATTTGAAACCAAACACTAAAGAAATGTTTAGAGTCAAATCAATCGTATAAGTGTGTAATGTTGATAGCCTGCATTTAAGGAGAAGTCGGTAAAACAGAGCAACAGATTTGTGGGTGGGTTAAATTGTGTAACGGGGATAAAAATACATTAAGTATGAAGGGTTTAGAGAAAACAGAATATAAGAAAATTGAAAGAAATTTTTTATTTAATTAATAGGAATTTATGGAAATGATTTAATTGTTGATGAGATGGTGACTGAGGATCAAAAAATTTTTAGAGATTTAAAATTCTTTTTAAAACTTTAATTATCTATCTTTATCCAATTACAAAGGACAAGAAAGCTTGGGAGTGCAACAGTAAAGTACCAGTGTTTTTATCATCGAAAGACAATTAACGAAATTAAGTGAAAGTATGGATTGGGAAATCGGTAGGGGTAGAAACTGTACTTTAGTGTTGAGGAATACTAAAATTGTGAAATTCTAAATCTTATGTAAGGAGTAGGTGGTCATTTAAGTTATATTTAAATATTGAATCAAGGAGAAATCTGAGGGAATTTGAAATAAAGGAAACAAACAAATTTAAACCCAGACACCAAAGGAATGTTGGGCCCAAAAATAATACAAGTGTAACGTTAATAGTAAGTAATGATGGGGAGGAGGTAGGAAGGAAAGATAATTTTGTGCCTTAGACGATGCCACGTGGATAAAGAAATTAACCTTAAAATGTGAAGCGTTAGGAAAATTTTGGATTTAAAAGATTAAAAACATTTGTTAGGGATATTGTCAACTTATTTTGAATGATTTATCTCAATGATGAGATGGTGAATGAATATTAACGGATTTCGAAAATTAAATTTCAAATCAAATCAAATTTAATTATTTATTTATATTTATTTTTCATTTAAATATAGAACATAAGTTGGGTCTGAAACAGTAAGGTACCAATGTTATCATCATAGAAAGACAAATAAAGAAATTTTTAGTAGACAGTATCAATCAGGAAATAAGGCGTCTATGTAGGGGTAGAAAATTTCTGTTTAACTGTACTTGAGTATTGAGACAAGAGTTGTTGGTTTTTAATTCTGTATTGATAACTATGTCTTCGAGAAAATCCAAGCGGTTAAAATTTTTGGAGCTGATATTATTTAAGATTTTTGAAGGGGAAAAATTATGTTTGTAAGACTTAATAAGGTTCCCAAATGCAGACGAGGATTTGCAAAGGTGTTCACTTATTCTAGTTTTTAAGGGTCTGCAAGTGCGACCAATGTAGGTGCTGTTGCATGAGTTACAAGCTAATTTATAGATACCACTTTTTGAAAGTACATCTATCTTATCTTTAGTATTCACTAAGTGACTTCCCAGGTTTCTATTAGTTTTATGTGTTATTTTGAGATTATTAAAAGACCTTTGAAAAGATTCGGATATTTCTTTAGAGAGGGAAACGTCCAAAAACGGTATCGATATTTACTTTCTAATTCAGTCTTTGGAAAAAGTTCATCTCTAAATTTCTGAATTTTAGCTTTGGAAATCAATTTTTCTTTGAATAATGTTGACTTCGTTATCGAAGTTTTCTTTATCAAGGGGTATGTTTAATAAACGGTTAATGTAACAATGGAAAGTTGCCATTTTGTGTTGATAAGGGTGGTTAGAATTTTCAGAAATTACGTGATCCGTTTGTGTAGGTTTTCGGTATATGGAGAAATTAAGTTTTTTGGGGTTTTTTGAATGGAAAGGTCTAAAAAATTGATTTTGTGGTTATTTTCGAATTCAAGTGTAAAGAAAGCGCTCTGCTTAATTATTTATTAAATTTGCACTTAATACAAAACTGTGTTTTCATTCATATTTAAAAAGTGCACACATTCACACATTCTTTGGTTTAAAGTGCCATATGCTAGTAAAGCACCATTTCACAATTTAGAATTTTGTAAAGAACTAAGTAATTATAAAACTATTGACAAAGAAATATCTCAAGCCGCAACTAATAAAATAGTAAATCACTTGTTGTGGCATGTAAATCCAGTAAATATTGGTTTCTCTTTTTTTAACGACGATATTCTGGTTATCACCAAAAGAGCTATGGTGAAAGCTTTAAAGAAAGAAACACCAAATGCAGAAGGCATAACACAAATTATGATAAATGTAATTAATGTCATACAAAACAAAGAAATTCCGGACTTTATTCGTGAGAAGAGTAAACACTTTTTTGAAAAATTAAGCTTGGCTACAGATTTCTTAAAAAATAACCCAACAACTTGAAGTGAAAATAAGTCTTATAAAGAGCGTTACAATACTGTTAATAAACTTAAAGTTGTCAATGATGCAGTTGAAAGAGACATCAAGTTTATTGGTAAGTACAATGAAATTTTAACAAAAAATGAAGACAAAAACAATTTTTACTTCAAGTTGGAAAGGATTATTATCAATCACGTTTCCCAAATGCCAAAAAAGAAACCCTATCACAAGTTTTACAGTAGTGTTAAGATTGTTACTGTTGTTACAATGGTAGATTTATTATTAGTATAATTTAGGATAAAAATTTGTATACATTTTCCATAAAAATAAAGAAGATTTAAACGAAAATCTTATTTTAAAAAGTTTTTCGTATAAGAGATATTTTAACTTACCCCGTAGATAAAATGTTCAATATTTATGAGTCCTAATAAGGCAATAAACATTTTTGTAATAAATGTTGCTCTTTATTTTATCAAAAATATGAATTAATCCGAATCATAATAAGTAAATTAACAGTAGCAATATCCATTGTAGTGGATAAGAGGTGTCTTTAGGGATTCACGGCTTGACTTGATTTTCAAGTTACTTGACTTGAGTTGGCTTGAAAACAAGTCAAGTTCAAGTCAAGTAGTTATATTTTAAGTACTTGAACAATCAAGTAATTATATTTCAAGTACTTGAAAAATCAAGTAGTTCTTCAAGACTACTTGATTTTTCATTAAATACATTTGATATAATCAAGAAATGACAGGAAACCTTGAAATAAAGCCTTTTATTTACAAAACTAAATCTTAAATTCTTATTTCAAAATTTATAACAAGAAGTAATATAAAAGTAAAAAATGGAAATAATAATTTATTTTTAGGAAATAATAATAAATTAACATATTATTCTTAAATATTAAACAAAATAATAAAGCTGATTTTCCAGTGTATGTCCTCTTCATCTTATTCAGCAACACAGTAGTAACAGCTAAATTTAAAAGAGGTCTCGTTCGCCATTCAAGATCTGGCACATAAGGCTTCTAATAGAATTGTCGCCTAATCGGTTGCGGGTTTTTGTAACAGTTAGAGCAGCACTGGTTGATACACTTATTATTATAACTGGTTTGTTTAAGCATACGCAACTACGCAGTTGTTACAGTCGATTCGGGGAACCCCGCATCTTGTTTATATGTGAGCATGAGCTTGCAGAAATTATTTGCGCGTTGTTTTTATACATAATCGGGTCGTTATCAAGTAATATCAAGTAACTTGAAATTGCTTGATATCAAGTCAAGTAGTAACCATGGAAAACCAAGTCAAGTCAAGCAGTGAATTTCTGGAAAGCTTGGATTTCAAGTAAAGTCAAGTAATTTATAAAAACTTCAAGCTACTTGACTTGATGAATCTCTGGGTGTCTTGTAGCACCCCTTCCCGTTATCGTAGCTCAATAATTTTAATCTCTCACTCCTGTAGATGGTTCCATTTAATGAAAAAATAAAACCTGTAAAAATTATTGTCCGCACGATAACGGGAAGGGATGCTACAGGACACCTCTTATCCGCCACCATGGATATTGCTACTGTTAATTTACTTATTATGATCCGCTTTAATTCATATTTTTGATAAAATAAAGAACAACATTTATTACAAAAATATTTACTGCCCTATTAGGACTCATAAATATTGAACATTTTATCTACGGGGTAAGTTAAAATATCTCTTATACCACCGTAATTTCGCAATTTACGAAAAAACTCTTTAAAATAAGATTCTCATTTAAATCTTCTTTATTTTAATGGAAAATGTATACAAATTTTTATCCTAAATTATACTAATACTAAATCTGCCATTGTAACAACAATAACAATTTTAATACTATTGTAAAACTTGTGATAGGTGTTCTTTTTTGACATTTGGGAAACGTGATTGATAATAATCCTTTACAACTTGAAGTAAAAATTGTTTTTGGTCTTCATTTTTTGTTAAAATATCATTGTATTTATCAATAAGCTTGATGTCTCTTTCAGCTGCATCACTGATAACTTTAAGTTTATTAACAGTATTGTAACACTCTTTATAAGACTCATTTTCACTTCAATCTGTTGGGTTATTTTTTAAGAGATCTGTAGTCAAGCTTAATTTTTCAAAAAAGTGTTTACTCTTCTCACGAATAAAGTGCTGAATTTCTTTGTTTTTATGCCTTCCGCATTTAGTGTTTCTTTCTTTAAAGCTTTTACCACAGCACTTTTGGTGATACTGATCACTGATAACCAGAATATCGTTGTTAAAAAAAGAGAAACCAATATTTACTGGATTTACATACCACAGATCACAGATGATTTACTATTTTATTACTTCCGGCTTGAGATATCTCTTTGTCAATAGTTTTATAATTACTTAGTTCATTACAAAATTCTAAATCACGAAATGGTGCTTTACTAGCGTATGGCACTTTAAACCAAGCCTTTATGTAAAATTTTAGAATAAAAATGTATATATTTTTAATACCTCTATTTTCTTTGTAAGTTCATTTACATTGATCTTGGAAAAAATATTTTTAGACGGTAAATTGCCTTGGCCATCCAACGTGCGTGATGAAATGCACATGGACGATAAAAGGTCATGTTAGCGGGTTGCTCTTCCTGAAAAAGTTTTGAAAGCGTTTAAAACTCTTTATAATCATCACGGGGTTGATGCTCTGTGAAAGATGCATCTATGAAATTTGCAATTATAGTGCTGCATTTGGACCAGATGATGAAGGCATTTTTATGTCAAACGCGGTTCTCACAACAACTTCAAATACCTATATGGTGTCTACAAGGAAAATACAGAATATCTCTTTCTAAAATTTGTTGTAATATAATGGCGCCCATTTAAATAACCCATATTGGATGCTACGGTGTCACAACATAGGGCTACTATCCTACTTTCCAAATTCCACTTGACAAGCACATCATAAATTGCTGCGGCCTGTTCTTTCCCCGTTGAATTCGGTAAAGCAGGTATTCCAAGCAGTTGCTCAATATTTTCACTGGTAACTAAGACAGTAAGTCCATGGACATTTTCCATTCCAGTTAGAGAAGGTAAAAGCTTTCCATCTCAATGGACTACTGGTGCCACCAACTCAGATTTTCCGAAAGCTGTTTTTATTTTCTTTCTTCTTCCTTGTTGCACACGTTGTCTAGAGCGTTGAAGTGTGGTTCTGCTTATCGAAAAAGATTTTACATCTTGTCCTGTGCTTCTGCGACAGCGGTCAAAATATATATTCCGTACCTATCGCTTACTTTGGTGTAATGATGTTGCATATTCCATATAATCATTTCCTTTTTGGTTGTGATGGGCCAGGCTCTTCTTGTAAAAACTGTTCTTGGGCTTCGAAAGTTGCTTCCTCACTTTCATTGTAGTCGGCTGGACTACTGCCTGATAATGAATAGGTAGCTGTTTGCATCAATCATACTTTTCTTGAAAAATATTAAAATAAAGAAGATTTAAACGAGAATCTTATTTTAAAGAGTTTTTTCGTAAATTGCGAAATTACGGTGGCATAACAGATATTTAAACTTATCCCGAAGATAAAATTTTCAATATTTATGAGTCCTAATAAGGCAATAAACATTTTTGTAATAAATGTTGCTCTTTATTTTAGCAAAAATATGAATTAAACCGGATCATAATAAGTAAATTAACAGTAGCAATATCCATTGTGGCGGATAAGAGGTGTCCTGTAGCATCCCTTCCCGTTATCGTAGCTCAATAATTTTTACAGGTTTTATTTTTTCATTAAATGGAACCATCTACAGGGGTGAGAGATTAAAATTACTGAGCTACGATAACGGGAAGGGGTGCTACAGGACACCTCTTATTCACCACAATGGATATTGCTACTGTTAATTTACTTATTATGATCCGCTTTAATTCATATTTTTGATAAAATAAAGAACAACATTTATTACAACTTATTAGGACTTATACATATTGAACATTTTATCTACGGGGTAAGTTAAAATATCTCCTAAACCACCGTAATTTCGCCATTTACGAAAAAACTCTTTAAAATAAGTTTCTCGCTTAAATCTGCCTTATTTTAATGGAAAATGTATACAAATTTTTATCCTAAATTATACTAATACAAACGATATATGTACTATATCATTGCTAATACTAAATCTGTCATTGTAACAACAATAACAATTTTAAAACTATTGTAAAACTTGTGATAGGGTTTCTTTTTTGACATTTGGGAAACGTGATTGATAATCCTTTACAACTTGAAGTAAAAATTGTTTTTGATTTCTTCATTTTTTGTTAAAATTTCATTGTATTCACCAATAAGCTGATGCCTCCTTCAGCTGCATCATTGACAACTTAAAGTTTATGAACAGTATTGTAACACTCTTGAAGTGAATAGTTGATAGACGGTTCTGTGCAACGACATCGACAAGGAACTTTCCGAATTGCGCAAACTCGACGGGCCCTGGTCGGATGCCCACTTCGGGGGGAATAATTGAAGTATGGCATTACCAATATAGTGGTTATATACAGGGTGATTCAAAAGTACTTTGACAAACTTCAGGAGGTGATTGCTGGCATTATTTTAAGGCGAAAAGTTCATATAAACAATGATCCTTGGCGGCTTCGTTACGGAGATACAGGGTGTTGAAATTTTTTTTAAAAATAATAACTTTTAAGTAGCTTCTAAACGTTTTTAGCTTGTGTTATGAAATTCGGTGGATGAGATAAGCACCTAAGGACACTCATTTTAAAAGTATATCGCGTTTTGACAGATGTTGCAATTCCGGATGATATCAAGAATTTCCTAGCTCTAGGCTTTAAATTCGCCTTACCTCCCACAACAAAAGATTGCAAAGTTGAAAAATTACTGGCAGATCTGGAATACATAATTCAGTGTTGCCCAGATTCCAGAAAAAATATATACAGAGCTAAAATTACAAATATTCTTACTAATTTTTTTAACAACCCTGTCAGTGGGGACCACTTAACTTATTTATTCAATAAAACTAAGAAATTCTTGTCCCAACACGGAGAAATAATAATAACTAGGGCAGATAAAGGCAATGTGACTGTCATTATGTCAAAACAGGACTATCTAAATAAATCAAATGAACTTTTCTTAGACACAAAGTACTATGTACCCCTTAGAAATGATCCCACATCGTCTTTCCAACAAAAATCTAACAAAATAGTTTCAGAATTAAGAAAGAAAAAATTTATTACCGAAGAAATTTCGAAAACACTTACCATTTATAATCAAATTTCACCAAAGTATTATGGCCTACCCAAAATTCATAAGCCCACTCTTTCTTTAAGACCCATAATCTCATCAATAGATTCTCCTAATAGCAAATTAGCAAAATTCATCACAGATATATTATCACAAGCATATGTAAAAAACAATGAATACTATATAAGTGACTCTTTTGAATTTGCTGATTTTATACAAAACAAACAACTTCCAAATAATTACGTAATAATTAGTCTGGATGTCGTTTCTTTATTTACAAACATTCCCATTGAACTAGTCATCAATAGAATCAATAAAAAGTGGGAAAACATTAACAAACATACAACCATTCCAAAAAATGAATTTCTAAATATTATCAGATTTATTTTTGATACAACCTATTTCTTATTCAACAAAACCTACTACAAACAAATATTAGGTACCCCCATGGGAGCGACTATCTCTCCGATAGTTGCTCAATATGTTATGGATGACTTACTGGATGATTGCATTCCAAAATTACCTTTCGATTTACCGTTCATCAAAAAATATGTAGATGACCTGATTCTGTCTATACCGTTTGATGGAATGGACTTAGTTCTACAAACCTTTAACAACCACAATCCCAATATACAATTCACGATTGAAAATGAAACCGCCATGAGTGTACCTTTTTTGGACACCAAACTGATAAGAGCAAATGATAACAAAATCATACTTGACTGGTACATAAAACCAACCATTTCAGGTAGATACATCAATTATAACTCTTATCACACAGAAAAGATGAAAATTAATCTTGTGTTGGGGTTGAAATCAAGGATTGTCAGAATCAGCCACCCTACTTTAAGACAGAAAAACCTAAATTTACTTTACAATATTCTTTTGGAGAACTCTTATCCAGAACGTCTATTAAAAAAACTTATTTTTAACACATCTATTACAACCAACATACAAAGGAATAATATCCAGATTGGTACTCCTGAAATCAGTGCCTTTTTAACAACCAACCAACCAACATATTATTTCTCTGTACCTGCAATTCAATCAATAACTAATAAAATCACAAAAGTTTTTAAATACGAACCTTTCATCAAGATAACCCAAAAATTTCAAAAAAATATAGGCACTCTTTTTACAAAAGTAAAAGACACAGACGAAGCCTTGAAGAAGTCATCTGTAGTATATAGTATTCCTTGTTCCGAATGTGAAAAATTGTATATAGGTCAAAGCTCTAGGGTCCTTAAAGACAGGATTACATCTCATAAAAGTGATTGTAGACTAGGAAAACGTTCTTGTGCATTGGCTGAACATAATATCGATACAGGAGACATCCCTGCGTTTGAATCTACAAAAATATTACACCAAGAAAAAAATACTAAAAAAAGAATCTTTCTTGAAATGACAGAGATATATACTCAAACAAATACACTTAACAAAAATAAAGATGTGACAGATCTTAGCATAATTTACGCAAATTTAATAACTTTAAAAAAACAAAATCCTAATAACTCTCTTAGTATTACAGATGTTGAATAACAATATGCACAATTTCATTTCTCCTGGTACACAACCATTATACATATAAAAATTCAATATTATTTTTATCTTTTTTCCTCTTTTAAAATGTATACTAAATTATGTAATAAGTAACAATTATCTCACCATAAACACACACTGCAACCTGTCTGCTACTTTTAATTAACAACCTGTAATATTTAAATAATCCACCATTGTAAAAAACTCTCCTTCTCAACAGAATCTTATGACAATTGACAATTGTCACTTTAAAAAAATTTTTTAACAAGATTTTGTAGTAATTGCACAATTTAGTCAATAATTCCTGCATTAAGATTACTGTGAAGATGAGTTGCTTTTTTTCATTTTATTGAAACTCACTTACACCCAGGTAATAATAAGTAATAATGTTATTATACATAATATATCTAATGTACTCCATATTTGTAGCTTTGAAAAAGGAATAAATGCTTCCTAAATAAGAGTTCTTCTTATTCATTGAGCCCTAATACCTCTGGCTGTTACCCCAAAAAAATATAATCTTGTTTATCAACTAGTCAGCCAAGACTACCCACCGCTTCTATATATATATATATATATATATATATATATATATATATATATATATATATATATATATATATATATATATATATATATATATATATATATATATATATATATATATATATATATATATATATATATATATATATATATATATATATATATATATATATATATATATATATATATATATAAAGGGACGAAGTAATAAAGTACATGCAGAGGTTCGCTGCAGACGCACAGTAACAGGTGTAAGGATTTAGGTAACGAAATATGTAAAGAAACACTTCACGAGGATCACCATCAGTGTCGCAGACATTCGATGAGTGAGCTATGAATGGGAAAAGCCCAGCCAAGAAAATCATCGATGAAGGGTAGTCAAGAAAATCACTTGTAGTGTCGTAAACATAAACAGATGACAAAAAGGAAAAAGGGTACAACTTACGGGGGACAGACAAAGGCCTATGTTATTATATTATATTGAATTGTTAACTGTTAACTATTCTATTGGTGTTTTAAATATGAAATTGATAACTAACTGGTGTACAAATAAATAAATGATAAAAACAGGTTAATTCTTTGATTTTTAATCTCTACAATGCGACAGCTTAAAAAGAGGAAAATATAATTAAAAGCTATCAAAATTTTATATAAAATTTACCGTTGTACCAAACTTTAAAAGAACCTGCAATAAACACAAGGAAGGAAAATAAGGTAACACATTCAGACTATTACAGCCAAAGTGATTGACTTTCGCGTGATAAATAGACTAGGGGTCGATCAGTTTCAAGCTTTATCACTAGGTATTATATAAACTTTAAATAACTCCCTGGTTGATACCCTTTAGTTTTGGTAGGGTTTGGATAAATAACTAGTAGGTATTAAAATTATCTTATTTAATTAATTTACCACTTATCGCAGTTTTTGTAGTCTGACCATGAGAAAAATAAATTGATTATTACTTTGAAGGAGTGTGTAGAGGTCAGCATTTATGTATTTATTTAAAAATGCTGTTGTTTCCAATAAACAAAAAAAAATTGTTTTATTTCTGATTATCGCATAACTGTAGTATAGAGTGATAAACAATAACAGTTAATATATTTGGCTAGTTTTTGAACGATATGGTACCTATTAATAATTTTCGTACTGCATGTGGTAGGCAAAGCTATTAAATACATACTATGCAGACTGTTCAAGTCTCCAATATTTATTTTTATTTATTTATCCAGCCATATAATATTATTATAATAATAATTAATAATAATAATAATAATAATAATAATAATAATAATAATAATAATAATAATAATAATAATAATAATAATAATAATAATAATAATAATAATAATAATAATAATAATAATAATAATAATAATAATAATAATAATAATAACAATGCTTTTTATTTACCAATTACAAAAAATAAGATATCGATGGATGGAGATATGGAAGAAGTCTACATCGAACGAACTTCATAAATAGCCAATTTAATTACCTACTTAATGAGTGATTTCAGAGCCAAGGTGAGAAAGGGAGAGAATTATTTTGGTAAAAATAATAAAAGGTAATAAGAAATGATTGAATAAGCTGCGAAATAATAATAGGATTACAGGCATAACAAGCCTTAATTTTAAACTTAACATTAATTATTGGTAAATAATTTGTATAATTTCAATTTATAAAAAAAAATCGCTACTATTCTGATCTAACGTATCCAGAGGGTGACAATATGATAATATTGATAATCTTTTTAGAAAGTCCATATGCGTTGACAAAATTTTGTATATACTTGATTAAAAATGCAGTAATACAGCTTTCCACACTAAATCCTGGGAAAGGAATTTTAATTTAAAACTGCGGAGAATCGAGGGCTGCAACCATTTGTAGATCTGTTTTGGTCCAATGCCAATATATTCATTTATTCCAATCTGTACTTAGACTGGCTTTTCTAAAGAAGAGATAATTTTATGTAATCTTCGTCCAATAATAAATAATACCAAATGAGCCTAAAGTGAGATCAAATAATTTGACTTTGGTTCTTCTAAATGCAAGTTCACTGTTATTGACTCCAAAAGACGCCCGTTAATACTTAACAGTGAACAATTAAAATTATTTGCAACTAATATATGGATGGAATGATACTCATTTCGAGTACGCAGCATAGACTAAATAATACATAGACGAACACTGGCGTGTACCAAAAATGGATCAAGAAGCGGGTCTCTCTGTAGACATTTTCGGGGTTTACTGGTTTATGGCTTAGGAATTTGTTTGTCCACCATAATTTATATATTTATATATATATATATATATATATATATATATATATATATATATATATATATATATATATATATAAACCGACCCAAAATGTTTCAAGGGAGACCCGCTTTCGGTTTCGGTGGTGGATCAAGAAGCGGGTCTCTCTGTAGACATTTTCGGGGTTTACTGGTTTATGGCTTAGGAATTTGTTTGTCCACCATAATTTATGTATTTATATATATATATATATATATATATATATATATATATATATATATAGTGTCTGGTATTTACCAAAAATTACAGAATAAAAATATTTACGAAAATAATTCAGTTTAATGTTTATTCAGTGGGGCTCTGCTCAGTGCCGGTTTATGAAATTTCAAAGTTGTATATCTCTGTTCCTACTTACAGGATCCGTACCAAATTTAGGGGTTTTTATAGTGAGCTCCCTGGGAATTTTTGGTAAAAAAAAACATTTTGTAACTTGCGAAAAAAAGTTTTCTTAGCCCCCCTGGGGAAAAAAATGAACGCGTTTAGGTATTAAGTATATTTTTTATTTTTTCTAAACAAATTTTACATCATTTTGTTGAGAATTTTTGAATTTTAAGAGAACAAAATGTGTTAGTAGAAAGTTATAGTCATTTGATTTTTTTTTAAATTATATTTTAGATTTGAAAAGTTCAAATGACTATAACTTTCTACTAACATATTTTTGTCTTTCAAAATTTAAAAATTCTCGACAAAATGATGTAAAATTTGTTTAGAAAAAATAATAAATAAAATACCTAAACGCGTTCATTTTTGGTACGGGTCCTGTAAATAGGAACAGAGATATACTTACAACTTTGAAATTGCATAAGCCGGCACTGGCTCTGCTACCATGAACTCACGTTAGCAGAGCCCCAGAATTTGTTTTTAAAGAGCAAACAAAAATGGGGTATAATAAATTATCAATCAAATAGTTACAAATTATGACATAAGAAAATGACATTGTGGTCCTGCTAGCATCAAAATCTACCATAGTTAGCAGCACTAATTTTACCAGATTGCGGTTACAATTGGTTGTTTTTAAACGACTCATTGTTTAGGGGCAAGGAATATTATATGTTAAGCATATTATTAGTGATGTAAAATACCGCGTTTTTTTTTAAATCGAATTAAAAACCTGAAAAAAAACAATAAAAAACCGTTTTTTTTTTTGTTTTTAATTGTTCTAAATTGATTTTCGAAACCAAATCAGCAAAAACCTCGGAAACACCTTTACAGGAATACTAAATTCCTCTTTCTTGAACAGAAAAGGATTTATTAAAATGTGAAACCGAATGTAGTTGTTTTTACCAAATCCAAAGCGTAAAAAAACGTACACTTAAAATTTTATAATTAACTTCGCAGTAATTTGAAATTAATGGCGGAATGTAACGCAAAAGAAAAACCCAAATCCAGCTGTGACTCTTCTGAACCCACTGCTGGCCAAGCTCTGACGCCAGTACCACTGTAAGGTAAGACAGGAAGTTGAAATCGCACTCAGTGAGTCTGGATCATCCGTCCTTTCCGGAAGTGACCTAGGCACTGACGTGGACAATGATTCAAATGACACCGATGACGATGACGCTATGTCTGTCAACAGCGTCAGCACTTAGCTAACTTGTAGAGACTAGCCAGTCTAAAGTCGCGTTTAATTCAAATTCCGTAAAATGTAAACTGCGCGTTATCGGTAAATCGTTCCAACTCGATTAGGGCCAGGCTGCCAGGCAAGCAGCTGGTTAGACATAGTGATAGTGATGTGGTTGGCTTGTAAACATGTACTTTTGTTAAATTTTTATGTATTTCATTTTTAAATAAACTATTGTATTCTGTATTTTCGTTTTTATCGGCGCTGTATCTTATTTTCTTAGATTTGTAGTTATAACAAAAAAAACGTGATTTAAAAAAAACGGAGGGCTCTTTTTTTTTTAATAAAAAACACGTTTTTTTAAAAAAAAACGTGTGGTTTTTTATTCGTTGCATCACTACATATTATTATTATAATGATCTTATAACCTCCGATCACATTAAATCCAAGTAAAGTTAAATAATAAATTTACCGACCTGGAAAAAGAAGTCCTTTTATAAAAACAGTTACGTCAGACATTCATATATTTAGAAACCGGTTTTCCAATGCGAAGTACTTTCCCCTTCCTTGAATATATCATCTTTAGGAAAATACTGAAAAGGTATTTTTCCCGAAGATCTAAAGAGTACTGTATGTTTGCTTTTCTTTTTATCCAAAGTACATTTAAACGCTACGAGAATCGCGGAAAAAGTAAAAAAATAAAGTCCAAACGTCAAATTAACCTAGTTCCTTTAGTTCACTGCGAGTGGCAGCACCGACGCGCGACGCCTGAGATGGCGAATATTGAAAGTTGTTATTCTTGGATAGATAAAAAAAAACAGAATAGGCATGTTAGTAGATATTTTCTCCCCAATAGGCCTATGAAATATTTTCGAAAACCAAAAACATAATTTTCGAAAATCAAAATAGATGTATTGAAAACTTAATTTTTGAAAACATTTTTTTTAAATACAGTTTTTTTTACTATTTTTGAACAGAAAAATTTTCTAGCAACCACTTTTTGGAGAACAAAAAGGAAATTTGATTCTAAAAAGACAGGAAATGATCCTGAGCAAACCTAAACAAACGTGAACAAACCCAAAAAAAGGCGAATCTGTGAAGTTGGCTCAGGTTTGCTTCGGTTTGCTTGGGATATGTTTCTGTCTTTTTTTATTATCATTTCAATAAACTTTCCATTAGTAGGTAAATTTTGTTTTCGAAAACTTCTTTCGAAAATTTCATAAAATAGAGTTTTAGATTAGTATTCAGTTTTCACATTGAACAGAATGTTTGCGGAAATTTTGATTTTCTAAAATTCATCTGTTAGTTTATAATGTAGGGGTAGGAAGCAAACTATAAAAAATAATGAAAAAGTAAGCCAGCATGTGTTTAAATAAAATACAAAAACAATTAAAAATCGATAGACCTAAACATTTTAAGTAAATATGTGGGTAGATAAATAAGTTATTGATATTAATAAAATAAACATAAATAACTGTGTAGACAGGATCAAAGGTGGCTGAGGAATGATAATGTCTCAAACAGAACCCCTTTAGAGCCCCTTCTGGTGAGGGCGCCGGGTCAATGACCAGCTGCAACTGCGTAATTATATAGGAATTTTTTTATTCATTTTAAATTAATAGTTTAATTACGGAGAGAAGAATGTGGGAATTTCCCAAGAAATAATTTGTTTTATAAAATAAAAACCAGCATGGTAAAGAATATATTTAGGGATGTAGTGTGAATTGAAGAACATGAATTATACGGTTATAAACAAAATCGTAAAGTTATTTTCCTTATAGGCTTACATACCTATAGGTATAGAACACAAGATCTAAGAATTAAGTTTCTATCTTCATTGGTCTATAAAGATTTTTTAAACTTCCAGCCTGATTTGTATTTGAAATAAAAAGTTAAAACTTAACCAAGTGGTTTATAATATTCAATTAAAATAAATTTAAATAGTGTTGAGTCAATATTACAGGTTTTAGCTGGTTTTTATTTCCACCCAATGAATTTAAAATAACGACAGTTGTACCTTGACTAAGAGACAACATATAAATCTACATACTTGTTTCAGGTGTTTGTTTAAAAGGCAAATACTTAACTATGAACACAGGCTTATGCTTATGTGAAAGGAAATGAGATTAACGTTGAAACGTTGGAAAAACCTACCGTAACAGAGAGCCATTTTAGCTTAAGTGGCCAAGAGAGCTTGCTAAATTCAATACAGCCAAGTCTTAAGGTTACAATAAGTCGTTTAGTCCTTAAAATTAGAAGATTGGCAGTCAGTCGCTGGGGCGTCGTAAAAAAAAGGAGGCTTAGGAGGAGGTTGCGGCAGGCCTTCAACGTCTTTTAACCAATTTCTGAGAGTTGAACACGATTTCCCTGTTCCAAGTATAATGGTAACAGACCTTCATACTATTTATGATAGTAGCAAAAGGCATTTGTACGTGGGAACATCTGGAGTCCGTAAAACACACTTTCACAAATTTGGGTTTGGCTATCACAAAAAAAAAACACGCGCGAGTGTCTCGTCTACTTGTACGAGACGAATATTGCAACTATCGCACGTGCGTTGGATATGAAAATAATATGTCTGAACACACGAGGTAACAGTAACAAAACTGTTTCTGACAGTATACGTATCACGATCACGAATAAACTTTGATTCGATAACGTTAAGCTGCCTGTACTGGTGCTTAGTGGTCGTCCTCCAAATCAAATATCCCCTCCATGGAGCTGGCCATGCGACCATGTGATCAGACTGATCAAACACGATCGTAAAAACGCGAAGTGCGTTGATTTTTTCGATTAATTCATTTTAGGACTGGTGTGTATATGTACATGTTGACATTGTATTTGGGTCGTTCTCCATATAATATAAATTTCTGAAGGATAATTTTAAAAAAACATACTATCACTTAGCTTTTAGATTAAAGAGTAATAGAGAGAGAACAAATAATCTAATTAACTTAATTTCTACATTGTTATCTTTTGCCTATACAGGGTATAAATTAATTCATATCGACTATTTCATGAGGAAATTCTTCACATCCTTATATAATAATTACAAGTGGGGTCCGATTTCCGGCCAAAATATCTCAAAAACCCGAAAAACCGTAAAGCCTATAAAGCTGAAATTTTGCAGGCTAGGAGTGCAACAGTCCAGTACCTTATTGGTACTGATGCACTTTGATAAAATACCGTCTGTTTATCTGTCGATTACCTACTCATCATTGTCCCTGGTCCCAAGTATGTTTGGATAAAGATCCTTAAAATTTGTATAAATTGTATTTTCCTTTTTGCGAAGATCTAGCCTTGCGACAATATACATGCATATTGCACGCGTAGATTGGCCTTAATTCCAGGGCGATGTTTAATTCAATGTAATAGAAAACATTAATGTACGCGCAGTGGCGTAGCTAGGGTAAGTGACACCCGGGGGTATCAACGGTATCACCCCTTGGTAGGGTATGAAGCCTAAAAATGGGTACCACGCCCAAACTAACCCATTTGGGTTATCTACTTTTGGCTGCAAAATTTCTATTTTATTAAAAAACTTTTTTTTTCACATTTTTGTTGATACTTCTAGATTTTTAAATAGGAAAAATTTAGAATGGGCAATGTTTTTAAAATCATTATTAGAGTTCTACAATTAAAAAAAATCTCTACCTATGTATAAGATTTTACATGTAGAAACGTCTCTGACAAGAAGCCACTGATACGCAAATTGTTAAAAATACCTTTACCTATAGCTAGACAGTGGCGTAGCTAGGGTGGGTGACATCCGGGGCGGCTATCAATGGTATCACCCCATGGTAGGGTACGAAAGCTAAAAAAAAAAATGCGCCGCAGGCGAAAATTTGTTGGGTGCCACGCCCAAACTAACCCGTTTGGGTTACTTTTGGCTTTACTGGTGACGTAGTCCCACGATGAGCGACAAACATTGGCACCGCTGCGAAGATTTTGCAATGAACTTTGTCAAAATGACACTTGTCAAAAATCTTATTCCCCTTAGGGGATCAAGGCGGTGTTGTATTGGATTTATCGCATTGTCCGTTACATTCAGTTGTTTTTCGTGGGATGACGTCAACCTGGAAACTGAATGATTTCAATTTTGTCGAATTTTAAACCTTAATATTTTAGTTATTATCCGTCCAACAGACGTACTTTTTTGTGTGTTTTTCGATTGACTGATTGTGCAATAAAATTAACATATTTATTGAAAACGCGAAATAACTAAACAAGTCCATTGCCCTCGAATGTGCGATTTTTGTTGTATTGTTATAATTTTGATTTTTGTTTGATGCGGGTGTCATTCCTTAAAGGGTGTCACCCGGGGCAGGCTATTGCATTGTTATAATTTTGATTTTTGTTTGATGCGGGTGTCACTCCTTAAAGGGTGTCACCCGGGGCAGGCTATTGTATTGTTATAATTTTGATTTTTGTTTGATGAGGGTGTCACTCCTTAAAGGGTGTCACCCGGAGCAGGCTATTGTATTGTCATAATTTCGATTTTTGTTTGATGAGGGTGTCACTCCTTAAAGGGTGTCACCCGGGGCAGGCTATTGTATTGTTATAATTTCGATTTTTGTTTGATGCGGGTGTCACTCCTTAAAGGGTGTCACCTGGGGCAGGCTATTGTATTGTTATAATTTTGATTTTTGTTTGATGCGGGTGTCACCCCTTAAAGGGTGTCACCCGGGGCTGGCCAACCACCCCCCCCCCCCCCCCAGCTACGCCACTGTAGCTAGAACCAGGTTAAGAACTGATTCAACAAAATCCCATTCGATTATAAACTTAAAAAGATTTAAAGCAATCCAGTTTTTGCTAAGGTTTTTCACAAGTACGGAACAATTTTCTTTTATTTTTATTGTAAGTATCGTATCTTTACAATCAATATAGGCATACTAAACACTGACGTCATAAATATAAAACTGAACAATACTCTTTTATTCATTAAAATATTTGGCTTGTGCGTCAGGGATAGGGTTGCCAGACGTCCCGATTTTATCGGGACACTCTTCACTCTTCAAATCGGCGATTTGTCTCGATTTTTAAAATTTAGTTTTAGTTTAAGTGGTACTGACTGTTCTTAGTTTAAGATGTATGGTTTTTAAAGCATATACTATATCTTTTACGATGGAATTTCATTAAAAGTTTATATTTTTGCTTAATGTATGCTTTTCTGTTCATTTATTAAATAAATATTACTTCATATATTATTCATATATTAAAAATAACATCCCGATTTTTTGACCAAGTCCCGATTTCTACGAAGCCTTTAAACGCTGATAACCCGAGTCCGGGATGACCAATGAAAGCCTAAACTTTTAAAATAACAGTATATTCAAAGAATAATTATGTTACATAAAAACGCGTTCAAGTCGCCACTTTGCCTTTAATTTATGACCTTTGGCATCTGCTGAGATTTCAAGCGATAATTTCCTTACATGTGTTTTTCTAAGAACAAATTTAATGCCCTTCGCCTTTCTTTACCCATAATCAATAATCATAAATAACGGCACAGTATATCAATACCAATATAAAGAATGCAACGAATAGTGTTTAAAAGATGAAAAAACAGTCGTGGTTTGTTCACAGAAATTTAAAAATGCTTGCGATTTGAAATATGGAATTTATAAAGATTAGCTTTGTTTTAGATTATAATAGCACATGAGGAAGTCAAGCCATGTTATAGTCGTTCATTATACTGACTTCACCTAAATAAATAGAGGGGACGAGAGTATTCCAGATCGAAGACTACGAATTTGCAATTTAATATTTTAGAACTGAAGTTCATTATGTGTTAAACAGACAGACTAAGGATAATTCAGAAAAAGTTTCGAGGATAAGAAACATTGAAATTGATTAAAAAAATTGATTAACAATGACAGCAATTATAATCGGATAATTTGCGGACTAAGAAACCTATTCTATTTTCTAAAGTTTATTCACTTATGATGACTGCTTATTTTTCTACAAATCCTGACTTTACCTACATCTGCAGAAATTAAAGGAT
Source organism: Philopedon plagiatum (assembly GCA_963971165.1). Lineage (NCBI taxonomy): Eukaryota > Metazoa > Arthropoda > Insecta > Coleoptera > Curculionidae > Philopedon > Philopedon plagiatum. The sequence goes on from OZ020194.1 coordinate 33,526,001, forward strand.
TAAAAGCTTAACGGTATTTGTTTAAGAACTATTAACTGTTATGTGTTAATAAGTTCCAAATAACATTTTTCTTTATTTATCCTACGCTATACTTTTACTTCATTTTTGGTACACGAAGAAAAAAAGGGTGTTACACTTACTTACAGTTGTGTTATTGCATAATGGCACAATACAATACTTACAGGGTACTTTTTAATAAATTCCATTGCTTAATAAAAATCATTACACACAAATTACACTATTATCAAAAAACGAACTTTACGCAAACAACAAATACTTTCTATTTATATTACAGATAAACGATTCCGGTTAGGTGTGGTGAGTATGAGGAACTGAATATACACTCGAGGCCGTTCTTAAAGTTATTCCTTTTGCTTTTTATCTTTTGATTGGCATTTAGGTTAATTGTTCTAAACAATACGATTGATCGCATGTTAAAAATTCCGAGCAAAAGATTTAGTATTAAATTTAAGAACTTAGCATGAAACAGCGACGCGTGCTTTAGACAATAATATCTTACGTCACTTGCAGGCGCCCGCAAATGGCGGCGTTTTAAATTGTAATGAAATTTGTCAAAAAGTAAGAAGAATTTTTTAGTTAAATTATCCTAGTCAGTTTCTTCAAAATAACATTTTTGAGTTTGTAATAGGGTTCGACCGATATACATTTTTTTGCCGATACTGACATATCGGTATCGGCCAATGAAATGCCGGTACCGATATATATCGATAATATGTTATACGCCATATTTAACGCATTTCTTTGAACTGTACTTTATTTCAGTCGTTGTTTTAGGACGTTTGCGTTTTTCCTAGGACGTACTAGTATTGCCTGATTCTTTTTAGGCTAAACCAGCATGGCCCTAGGGTTTGCTCAGTATTAGTTGATCCGTTTTTGTTTTTAATTATAACATATTTTTTGTTATATCATTAAAGACAAAAACTGATAACCTAATACTGAGCAAACCCGTAAAACCTCCTAGGAAAAATACGTCCTAAGCCCGCTATTAACTAGTTTAAACTAGTTAATCCCACAAAATAAAGTAAAATCGCAGTTTGACCTAGTATAGACTAGGACAAATCAGTTTTTCCTAGCAACCCTATATTTTTCTAGCGAAAGATAAAGCTTTTGCATTTACCGATATATATTAAATACATGGACCGAAGAAAATTCCCCATTTTCTATATATTTATGTATAGGAAAACCTCACTATATTATCGTACAGTGGTGCACTTGTACTGTCGAAGAAACTCGACATTATTTTATTTATTATGTTAGCAGCCAAAAGTTTTGGAGCAACATACGTAAAAGTAGTTTGGCGCGAGCCACTACATCTTACCTATCCATTTTGAACGTTTGGATATAAGATCTCTTGTCGATTCTGGTCAAAGTGTGGTCTGTTCGTCAGCCACTCTGGGTGTGAGCCTGCCTGATGAAGAGTAAGGGCCCAGAAATTGCGATAGCAGGAGGGCACCCGGACCAGAATCAAAAAGAATAATCCTTCTACTTTATTTTGTCATTTTACGGTGTTTTGCACTAGCGAGAGATAAAGCTTTTGCATTTACCTACCGATATATATATATATATATATATATATATATATATATATATATATATATATATATATATATATATATATATATATATGTATATATATATATATATATATATATATATATATATATATATATATATATATGTATATATATATATATATATATATATATATGTATATATATATATATATATATATATATATATATATATATATATATATACATATATATATATATATATATATGTATATATATATATATATATATATATATATATATATATATATGTATATATATATATATATATATATATATACATATATATATATATATATGTATATATATATATATATATATATATATATATATATATATATATATATATATATATATATATATATATATATATATATATATATATATATATATATATATAGTGACTTCTAATTCACGACCTTGTATAAGGTAATTGTAATAAAAACAATGGAATAACGGGAATATAGGTCACAGGAAAGACTATTTATTTCACAATTTTAACATAAACCAAGCTTTCGCTGAATTTTTCAGCTTCTTCAGGGCTACAATATTATAACATTATAACTATATAACATTTATTATATAGAAAAATAATTTAAACTTACTTTGTTTTTTTTGTGAAATAATTATGTTACAATGTGGATGCTGTATGGTTTTTTTGTTAATTATTATATGTATAAATGATGTATATAAAAATATTTGACGTTTTATCTTTTTGTAAAATTGAATGATTGACATATAAAAAAAGGTGAGTATTGTTGATTTGGTGTTTTATTTATTTTTATTTTTAATATGGTTAGGAATCATCATAGTAAAAGTGTAATGAGGAAAACATTATAAGGATTAAAGAATATCTAAATTATTGTTATTATTTTGTAAAAATTCTTTTTTATTATTATCAATAAAAAGTAAGTAAGAATAAATAGAACTTAAATCGTTTATATCACTTCTTTTGTTCATAGAATTTGGTTCTTTTTGAATTTCTATCATTTCTAAAAACGTACGTTTATATGTATTTATTTCATTGTGTAAAATTTTAATTTTATTATAATTTGGGTGGTGACAAGTTTTTATACAGTGTTCTGTTAACGAAGATGAAGATTTATTTATATTTATATCACTTTTATGTCCTGATATTCTTTTTTTAAGTATTTGTGATGTTTGACCAATGTATTTTAAGTTACAGTTAGTACATGGTAAATAATAAACTGTATTAGGTTTGTCTAATATTTCAGTATTATCTTTTAATCTTGTTTTTAAAGAACCTATATTTTTAATATTTCTTTGTGAAATTATTATGTTTTCATTTCTAACACATTTAATAATACTTTCGGATAAACCTTTTATATAAGGAATTGTAGTATAATGATTGTTATTATTTATTATTTCTTGATTATTGTTATTGTATGTATTATTATTATTAGAATTATTATTTATATTAAATAAAATTTTATTGATAAATTTAACTGGATAAGAGTTTTCTATAAGAATTTCTCATAATTTAACAAAATTTTTATACTTTAAGCTAGGATGAGATACTTTTTCTATTCTATTTTTCAAATTTAAAATTAAATTTATTTTCATTTTTATATTATGATAAGAATGAAAATTTATATATCTTCCTGAATTTGTTGGTTTTATATACCAATCAGTTATTAAAGAGTTATTTGTTTGTCTTAAAATTTTAGTGTCGAGGAAGGAAATACTAAAATTGTTTTCTCTTTCTATAGTAAATTTTATATGAGGATTATAATTGTTAAATATATTAATTATTTCTGTTTCTTTATCATTTGGTATTGTACATATTATATCATCAACGAATTTTTTTAAAAAGGTATTTGAAAAGATAATTTTGAAATACAGCTATCTAATAAATCATCCATTATATATTGAGCTAAAATAGGTGAAATACAACTGCCCATTGGTGTACCAAATATTTGTTTATAATAAGTTTTATTAAAAGAAAAATAATTTGTTTCAAAAATGAGTTGTATTATCTCTAAAAAAGTATCTTGATTAATATTACAATAATTATTTTCTATAGATTGCCATCTTTTTTTAATACTTTTATTAACCAATTCTAAAGGGATATTACTAAATAAAGATATAACATCTAAGCTTATAAGAATATGATTTTGCAGGATTATTTTATTATTAATAAAATTAGAAAATTCAAAAGAATCTTTTATGAAATAATTATTTTCGGTATTATAAGACTTAGTTAATATATCACATATAAATTTACTTATATTTGAATTTGGTGCATATAATGAACTTATTATGGGTCTTAGTGATAAAGTTAGTTTATGAATTTTAGGTAAACCATAAAATTTTGGGCATTCAGCATTGTATATTTTAAGTTTTTTTGCTGTATTTTCATCAATCATATTATTTTGTTCTAATTTAGAAACTATTTTATTACATTTAGTTTCAATTATTCTTGTAGGATCTTTATTAATTATAATATAAGAATTATTATCATTTAATAAATTTTTGGAAAGGTTAAAATATTGTTCTTTATTCATAATAACAGTAACATTTCCTTTGTCAGATTTTGTTATAATTAATTCATTATTGTTTTTTAAGAAATATTTAGTTTTATTAAATAGTTTGTTAAAGTAATTGTTTTTAAATTTTGTTTTATGTAAATAATTAGTAATTATATTAGTTAATTTTGCTCTAAAAATATTCTTTTTATTGTCGTTTAAAATAGAAATTAAAGTTTCTATTTTTACAAAATAATAACAATAATTTAGATATTCTTTAATCCTTATAATGTTTTCCTCATTACACTTTTACTATGATGATTCCTAACCATATTAAAAATAAAAATAAATAAAACACCAAATCAACAATACTCACCTTTTTTTATATGTCAATCATTCAATTTTACAAAAGATAAAACGTCAAATATTTTTATATACATAATTTATACATATAATAATTAACAAAAAAACCATACAGCATCCACATTGTAACATAATTATTTCACAAAAAAACAAAGTAAGTTTAAATTATTTTCTATATAATAAATGTTATATAGTTATAATGTTATAATATTGTAGCCCTGAAGAAGCTGAAAAATTCAGCGAAAGCTTGGTTTATGTTAAAATTGTGAAATAAATAGTCTTTCCTGTGACCTATATTCCCGTTATTCCATTGTTTTTATTATATATATATATATATATATATATATATATATATATATATATATATATATATATATATATATATATATATATATATATATATATATATACTTATATTTGCATTCTAAAGAGTCTAGGGGATGGGTAACCATTTTTATCTCGGGCCGGAGCGAGAGATAAAGCTTTTGCATTTACCTACCGATATATATACAGTGACCGGCAAAAAGTTCGCAACATATGGGAAAAATTTTTATTAGGAGAGTATCGGAAAAACTTTCCCAGGGGATCGGTTCTGCATGTCCGATAACCTAGAAATCGATTTTGACATACGTCACGTGACCACTGGTATAGCGTCAAATTAAAAAAAAAAATTGTTAATTTACAAAAAGTGAGGTTAGTTGACGAGATATCAAAAAAAGTTATTGGAAAAAATTGCTTAGAATTAAATTCTAGGTCCTTGTGCAAAATTTTAAGATTTTATTTAAAAAAATTGGAAAACTCAATTTTTTTTAAATATTTTTTTATCGATTTACAAATTTCCAGTTTTTTTCGTTTAGATAGCTTGTCTAATGTAAAGCCCATGTATCTGGATGAAAATAAACGAATGTAGTAGTTTTTTCTACAATTGACAGGACAAAATTAAAAAAAAACAGGGTTTCGCCGGACGCTAGCTGTTGCAATGATTTGTATCTAGCAGCAGTGTCAAAATTTTAGAGACATTTCAATGAGATTACATTCAGAAAACCTTAATCGTCTTAAATATATCTGAAGTTCGACTTTTTGTAAAATTAAGGGGATTAAAATAGATAATAAACAAAAAATTACCTGTTTATTTAATCGAAATTTTATAAACGAAAACCAATGTAAGAAAAACTTAAAAGTAGTCAAATTCTGTACTAACAACACAAAAAATCATTGTTTTTCCTTGGGTGCACAAAATTTAAAACTCAGTATGACCACCATTTCTCTCCATACATACTGTTGTTCTCGAGCGCAACTCTCGATTAACATTTCGGAGCATTTTACGATTTATTTGCAATACACAATTTATAATGACATTCTCTAAATTTTGTATATTCCTAAAGGGTCGATGTTTGTACACAGGGTTCTTTAGGT